>PVKB01002331.1:0-293638 GCA_004027205.1 Ctenodactylus gundi
AAGCAGCAGCAGCAAGGCCTCCTGGGTCTTCCTTTAAGTACTCTGGTCTGCCTCTTGCCCCTCCCTCACCACCTGGCCCACAAGTCAACAACAAACACCTGAAATCTCTGCCCCAGGCAAACCTCAACTTCAACAAATTGACAATCCCTCGAGGTCTAACGGAAAACACCTGCTCCGTCTAGCCAGGCGCTACCCTCCAGTAACACGCCGTTCCAAATACAGGAGGCTTTTGCAGGACACTGAAGTTCCAAACCATAGCAATTTGCGAGCAAAGCTCTGATAAAATGAAGCCCAAGTCATATTAAAGCATAGAAAAATGTAGCTTCCCTCCCAGTTCATTTTTATGTTTAGATGTATATGTGTCTTTATGTATTTATTTATTTATTTGCACTGACAGTCAAAGCTCAGGGTTTTCCCCTCGAGTTATATACCGAGCCAACTGTTTATGTGTGATTTTAAAACAGGGTGGTCCTCGTGCCTCTGCCTCCCACAGCACAGGGTTTCTAGAACTACTTTATTTTATAAAGTGAATATAATCGATAACAACTCTTCAGAAGTTAGTATACAGTGAATAAAATGATTTAGGAGTATCTGTCATGAATGCATTTTTCTTTACAAAAGATAAGTTGAAATCCACACTTCCAAAGAAACATCCACTTTGATAATTGGAGAATCATATTTAGGTATAAAGTGTGGTTTAATACAAGGAAATCTGGAAGGGGTGGCCAAATTATACAATTAATGTCAAAAATTTTAGGAACGTATTACCCCAAAAGACACATTAATCCCCTCAAAATAATCCCTCTCCCTCGGAACACACATCCCATCTCTCCTGCCACTTCTGAAGCAGTCCTGCTTCACCATCGTTTTAAGGAACGATCAGAGAAACGTTGAAAGCTGCTGCGGAGGACTGCCAATGAAAAGGAAGGCTGACTGCGTCAGTGCAGTGTCCCCATCCACCCTACTCACTAGCACCTGCAAACTCTGACCCTTATCCAAAGTCAAAATAATCAATCACAAAAAGGAAAATATGTTGAGTAGATTCAGAATATCAAGTCAGCCTTGACCCAGCCACAAGAGACTCAGACAACTTGCACAGCTGCTTCCGTAGTGTTAGGAATAACGGGGTGCATTATAAGTGAAAGGGAACAGGGTACTTTGAGGAGGACTCGTTGCAATGTGTCTTTTACCCTAATACATTTTAAAAATTTAAACACTCTATTTTCAACCCCACCTCGTATTTTCATATAACACCAAATAAATCAGTTTAGTAACTTACATTGCACATATGCTATTGTAGACTGACTATTTGTGCCTCCTAAAATCCATACGTTGAAAACTTTTCTCCACTGTGGAATCTTTGGGATGTGATTATATCATGAGGGTAGAAGCTTCTAGGCTAGGACGAAGACCCTTACAGCACTAGAGAGCAGCTTTACTCCAGTACTGGTTAGGACTCTATGAGAGGCAGAGTTAATAGAAATTATAGAGATAAAGGCAATTTACTTGGAGGACTTACAAGTTTGAAGAGAGAGAACCCAAATAGTCGACGTGCACGTGGGAGGGTCCAGTACACGCTCAGGCTCGGAAGGACACCAGTCCGAGACTGCAGGGCAGCCCGTGGGAGCCTGCCGTGGGTCGATCTCCAAAAAGCAAGGCGAAGATGCCCCGGAGACTGATGCGGACCTGCCACAGAGATCTGCGATGTGAAGACCTGAGCCAGCCTGGAGCAAGCCCCAGTCTCCAGGTTCAAGGCGAGGTCAGAGCTTTTTTTTTTTTTTTAATGAGGCTACAACAGTGTTTCTTTTAGTTCGAGCTGCCCGTGGTGTTGTGCGCCCCTCCCTCACTTTCTGGCCTTCGAGTCAACAACACACACGTAGAAGCTATTCCCTATCATTCCCCAGTTGCAACCAGTTGATATAATTTCTCCAACGGTCGCACCCATCTACCAGGTGAGACCACTCTGAGAAAATAATCATCTAAAATCTGAATTCTGGCCATATCAGACACCCAACCTTCAGGAACGTAAGTCTTGGATTTCTCATCCTCTAAGACTGTAAGAAACAATTTCCATTGTTTCTTTTTCTGTTCAATGATACTGTGATTGCAGCTCATCTGATGGTATTTACTTACTAAAATTTAAAGTGTAAATGGTAAAATTTAATTAATTACTTGCAGAATATGTTTTATGATTGAAATGGCTATCTTAAATCATCCATCACTTTTATTAATACTTAGTTCTATCCAAAGCTCTAAGATCAAAATACAAATTAGAACACTTAAAAACAGAGAGAGCAAATGATTAGTAATAGTTTTAAAAACAAATCATTCAACTGTCATAAGTTTTTATGATACCATATGTGTCACCAAAACACTGAGGAAGACCGACACACCCCAAAACTAAACGCGATGTTATACAAGACAGTATGATTACATGCAAATGTCTCAGGCTGTTCCTCACAAAAGATTACACATGATCATTCCTGAATGTCATACAATGGGTAAGCCCTGTTTCTTCCTCTAATTTGCCACATGGATTTAAGAATTCGTTACATCTTCTTGAGTGCAAGTGTCTTGTGGCTATATTTGTCTATACTGTCTATCTAAATTTCAAAGTGGCTTAATACCGAGTGAAATTATACCTCCATGCCAATATGCATGTGAAGATTTTAAGGCGCTTTGACTTAAGTCCAAAGAAAAAAGAAAAAAATTAACAGTATGAATTTGAAGATGGTTCCTTTTTCTCCAATCAAGATACAAAATTCAAGATGTTCATAAAAAATAAATACTGAGAATACTAATTTTAAAATATACAGGTTAGTTACTCTTATCTAAGCATGGATAGATTATACTATTGCATAGTATTATTTGAATAACCCCAAATCTCATGTACTTAACTTAATCTAGTTAATTGTATTATATTTTTATAATGAACTCAAAATTACTTAAAAATAAAAACACCATCATTGGGGAAGCCAGGTGAAAGATATCTTGCTTTCTCCACATTTTGCTTTTGCAATTTCTGTGCATCTATTATTATTTTAAATAAAAAATTTTAAAAAGATTAAAATCTGACCTAGAAAATGTGTTTTAGGAAGAGCAAAAGAAAAGCTTCATGACATCTTGGTCTGGAGGGAATCTCAAAAGAGGAAATGTGTATAAATAAGAGACTAAATTTTTCAATATGGAGGAATGGGGAAAAAGCAGCAATGTGATCTGAGGAAAACATTTTAAAACTTTATAAAATTAAATACAAAGAGGTAGCAACTCTCTTACATTTACAAATCTGTCAAAATTACTTTTTTTTTTGCTTTTCACCTTTTTATATTTTCTTAACTAAATGACAAATATATGATTTCTAACACAGCACTATCTTAAGGTCCTATAAAATATTAACTACCACTAAAATGTAACTTAATGTTTTTAAAAGTAGCTATGAAACCAAAGGTCACTATTTTGGAAAAAATGCAAAGAAAGAAAGATAAGAAATTGTCAAGTGTAATGAGAATCAAATATGTGAGCACAGATTCCAAACAGACTGAATATTTCTGTTTTATGTAGACAAGAGGGTATCCAATAAATGACACACATGAGCCATTACTCAGGAGACCAACCTTAGAGACACAGTCTGACATTTCCCATTTCCTTTAAACAAGGCCGTGAATCTCCTGGAGCCCACAGCAGCAGCCTCAGAGACTCGAGATTACCTGATAACTTCACAGCTGATGTTTGACACAACACTGACATGTTGAATGTTTTCCTTTAGCCGTAAGAGATGTCTAGCTCCAGCCAGCGTAAGTCAAAGGGGCACACACTCAATTCATTCTTTGTTACTGAGTGGTTTGTTTTAGCTGGATAATTTATGGAAAATTAGCACAAAATGACAGCTAGGATATGGTGTAGGAATACCAAGCAGATGAGAAACCTGAATATCATTACCAACACGAGATAAAAAATGGCATTCAGCAACAAAGGTCAAATGAAAGAATCACCCTGAGATTCTACACGTCAACTGAAATGCATTTTCAGCAAAGGCCGGATCAGACCTAGACCGGTTGTCTCTTTTTTCTCATATTAAAGTACACTGAAAATTCTCCATGGTTGGAGACACACACCATTACCAAAACCCTACCAGGGCCTCATTACTTTTGATTCAATCCTGTAAGTTTTAACACAGTAAGTAGTCAACAGAAAAGTAGTTCAAATACAAAATAAATATTTATCACAAAATTATTCTCATAAGTAACAACTAAAAAATAGAAGTATAATAAGTATCGGATATTTATTCTAGGGAATAATACAACTATTAACAAAGACTTCTAAAAAAAAGTTACATGGGAGAATTCTGACTATGACATGTTGCAATGATAAGCCATGATTAAAACTGTTTATCTTATGTGAAAACTTTGAATAGGTGTAGAAAACTTAGTAGCAAATTTTCAGCTATAGTGTGATCATAAAGCTTTTTGTTCACACGAGAGCACTGCTGAGAAATCAAACAGGTTTAGCTATAAACATGTCAGGCAAAGGGCCCAAACTGGGATCATCTTTAGGCCAGAGAGCATGTGTCAGCTCCCTATGCCTTGCTAACGATGGTCCAGGCAGGCTTTTAAATACCTTATATATTTTTATTATTTAACCCAGGGATAATACAGAGATATAGATATCATTATTCACATTGCATAAAGGAGAAAATTGGGGCATAGACACATTCTATAACTTGCCCATTTTAGTGACTGGAATTTAAAGCCAGAATATGAGGCTGGTTAGTCTTTAACCTTAATCCTTATGAAGAACACTTTCCACAACACTATAAAGGGACACGCTCAAATAGTAAAGCCAGCGTTTAGAAAAATGTTTACGCCTTCTAAAGCATTCAAAATTGTCTAGACTTTCAAAAGTCCTTTTCTATACAAAAAAATTATTCAGTAATTACCAGCAAGCTACTAATTGTTCATTTTAGTGGTGATAAAAAGAGATAAAAGTGATGGTAAATTAACAAAGCAGTATCTGAAAACCTTTTTTCATTTGATTTTTTAATGAATTAGTGAATTTGTATGTGAGAACATCCTTAAGTTTCCTCTTTGCTGTCCTTCCTTCTGAGCCTTTTTTTGAAACACTATTATAGTACCCATCAGATACCACCTGCCAGGTTTAATACTGACTTCCTTTTCTATATGGAGTATATATGAACATCCCGAAAGCACAGTGATGAGAACACAGGAGCCAGAATAATAAGCGATATCTGAACTTCATCTCTGTCACTTTCAATCTGGATGAATAAATTATTCCACATATCTTACATGGTTATTGTGAGAAATAAATAAACTTAAATGAGATAATGAACATTGTTATATGTATATAATTTATACTACATGTATAATATACTTATAATGCAAATTAACACCCCTGTTTTCTTGGTTATAATAATCTCAACAAAACTTTTCAGGTTATAATTCTGTATTTTCAGAAACCAAAATAAATTAAATATGTTTTCTTCTTATACTAATTAGGAAAACTACTAAACATATTGACATCTTATTTATCCTCTGGCATAAGTGGTATCCTCCATGTTTTTTATGTATTTTTTGATCTTTAGTAACCACTCTGGTGTAGACATTTTTACCAGTACTTTCACAGTGAGCTCCTTCTTCACTCTAAAAGCCTCTTTTCTTTCTCTTAATTCACTTCAAGGCCTACCATGGATGCTAGACACAAACGTACAACTTAAAGCTCAAAGAGCAACAATATCCCTGTGATCTAGTTTAAGTCTTCAGGCTCTAAAAACAGTGGAGATGTTCCCAAAGAGATGAAGTGTCCCCACCCATGCCTTGCCAATCTCTCCCCTTGCGCATCTGCAGAGCGCCGTGGGCAGTTTTCCCGTTGCAGTGGATGTTCACATGAGCTTTGAGTGGCTGGGTTTCTCTTTTTACTTCCTCATGTTGAAAATATTATTTCATCAGCCTACCCCATGTGAGCAACCCTAGGGAGCCACCGATTAATGCACGTTTTGTCATTTGTTTGCGTATTTAGATCTACTTCTTTTCTAATGAACCATTCTCTTCTGAAGCATTTCTTGCTTTGTGGTTCAAAAGGACATCTTCATCTGTAGGGAGGGAATAGTAGTCATGTCATTTTGGTCCCCTTTCCCAATGCTAGACACAGTAACGGACCCCTAAAGCACAAAGGAAGAGACGTCTAATTTAGCTTGCAGATTGATAGGACTCAAACCATGACATCGGGTCATAGAAGAGAGGCACTGTAGAGCTAAGATGCTTAACTCATGGAAACTGGAAAGAACATAGACAAAGTGCCAGGGAAGAATTAGCTCCTGTAGGTCTTTCAGAGCCCCCAAGGTCATGTCACACCTCCATCATCTAACCACACACACCCAACACGTGCTTTGCTAATGCCCCAGGCATGACTTCATCGAGTCAAATTAATGCTTCCCAATTAAGTGATAGACATGAAAAAGACAGATAAATTTTAAATTTACCTTGGTGAATATGAGAATTTGATGCAATATGTTTGGCCAAATCTATATTAATGGGCAGCCTTTATCAATGGGAACAGCCAAGACGGGGAGAAAAGAAAACAAACAAACCACACCAAACCACTTTCAGGAAGTCATTCTGCAAATAGGAAACTTGAGTCTGCATAGAGGCTACAGAGAAAGAGGCCCTCGGGGCGCCAAGATGAAAATTCCAGTGATAATGCAGGTAGACAATGTAGAAGTTACTTACAGATTAGCATCAATGAAAAAGAAAAGAATATATATTGACTCCTAAATATAAAGTTATACTCATTTAATTAAGAGTGACTTTCACAATATATGAGGGTAGCATAGGACATACCTCTTTCCTCTGGTGCTCTGGATTTGGGCAAGAAAGACATTGGTAACCTACACAGAGCGATGGGCAATTTTGCACATCCACCTATGGCCCATTCAGGTGTATTTCTAGCCTCTTTCTTCAAGAATGAAATTGTTCTCTAAGACTCAGAGCACTTGAATTAGTGAGGAACTCACCCCTTATTTCAAACACTCTTTGTACTGTCTTTATCTTAAAATACAATTAAAAATAATTTTAATATCTGAACTTTGGTTCAAATAAATGATTTGAATTTCTAAGTAACCACAGTTCATGTGAATTTACTTTGTTATGAATAAAACATTGTTATTTTATTCTGAGAATTAACTTTTCAGCCGAGTTCAAAATTGATTATACCCCAGTAAAACAGAAATCTTTTTCTGAAAGAAGGAAAACACTGAAAAATCATATTCCATGCTTTACATACCATGTGAGGGGTCATGTGTTCATAATTGTAGTAGAATTAAAACATTTTCACTATATCCCTTTGAACTTTTTCTTTTTTTAAATTTTTGGTCCTAAGTGACAGGAAAGCTGAACAAATAGCATTTCTGTAAATAAATGCTAATCCATCCTGGATAAACCACTTCTCTGCATGTGGGGAAGAAGTAAGAGGAATCAAAGTTCCGGCACATTTATGGCAAGTTGAGGTGACTTTCCACGTTGTCTGTGGCAACAGCAACAGTGACAGTCTCAGGCCACAGATGTCCCACAGATGACCACAGTGGAGACACACTCAAGCGTACAATCGTGTAATTTCCAAAACTATAATGAACAAATTAATTTTTAAAGCATAATTAAAGTCAGATAAAAAATTCATTTTTAGAGAAAAAAGTAAAAAGCAACCTTAAAAGCTGGTGAGCTTAGAAATTAAAAGTAAACATTTAAAGGTATAAACTAAATTGATAGAAATTTATTATCTAACTTTTTGCACTTATTTGCTCTCTTTTTTTGAGAAAGGCATTTATTCTACCCCAAGCAATTGTTGTTTGTGACAATTATAAATCTTAACTCTTAATTTAACTTAATTTTTTTTGAAATATAAGAATGTTCAATGTAAATTTAAGGCTAGAATAATTTATATACTCTATGATTCAGGATGGGATAAAAACGCTACAAATATTTTAGAATAAAGCACATTTGGGGGAAGGAAACATTTCTTAGAAAAGAGTAGTAAATGTCGAAGAATAGAATATAATAGATTTTTTCATAAATGGATATATATGTATATAAATAGATTTATAGTCAATATATAATGTAAAAAAAAAATTGTTGAAAAACTAAAAGGCCAAACCACAGACTAGAAAAATATGCTCAAACCAATGGCCTGCATTTTTGATTCTTGACTTTGTTGAATGTTACAAAGAAAATTTTGAAAATAAAGTTTCAGTATTTATTCCCTACATGTACTAACCACATTATACATTTCATATGTGGCTCAAGTCCATTCCTCTTCACTCAAAAAGGGAGTAAGAAGAAAAAAGTCAGGCTGCAATTTGGATGCGCCTGGACCAGAGCAACATACTTGATATTCACATATCTGACAAAGGGTTTGTAATCAGAACATATAAAGAATTCTCACTTATAAATAATGAAAAAAGACAGATTTAAAAATAGTTCGTATATTTAAATATTTCCTAAAAGAAAATTATATACATAGATAGATGACAGAGATGGTATGTTGACAGAGCCAGGGTAACTGGGACACAGAGGAAACTCACCAAGAGTCTTTAGTCCCATGAATGCATGTGAAACTTCAAACAGATACGACCTCACATGAGAGAATGAAAGGAAATAAATGACCACACTAATGCTGATGGACATGTGACACAGCTCAGACTTTGCTATTTGCTAATGAAAAACTGAACTATTGTTGTAGATACATTTTTGAAAACTATCTCAGTTCCTTTCAATTGAAATACAGAAATACTGTATATCAATATCAATGTCATCACATTTAAACACTATTCATCTGCACACTATAGATAGAAATGTGTCCACAAAGGTGTCACACAAACATTTGCAGCAGCCTTATTGAAAGCGTTAAAAACTTTATAAGCATACAACACAAGCAAAACGTTCATTCATTTCTAAAGAGAACATATTTTATTACTCATCTACAAGAATAAACAATTGGATATCAAAAATATATGTGCAACAAAAACATATAGACACATCTGTGTGAAATGAAAAACAGACAAATCTAACATGGATGTAGACGGCAGAAAGGATATGGACCGGAAGAGCTTGACTGGGACAGGAAGGGGAGGACAACTTTCTAGTCAGAAGAAACATTGTAGAGTGTGAGATAACTTTTGCCTACACAGGTGAATGTATCTGTCAAAATGTATTAATTATATGGTCAATATCTCTGTTTCATTACATGTAAAATTTCTTTTATAAAATAACATTTAAATACAAAAAGTCCAAATGATGATGAAAAGATAAGAATGAAACTAAATAAACTCTATCATTAAAAGAAGAAGAATATTGAAGTTATAGCTCACAAATGCTTTTGAGCTTGTTACGGTTTGAGTCCAGAATGTCACCACATTTGGATGTGGTGAAATGCTGGTGTTGCTGTTAGGAGGAGGGCCTGGTTGGAAGGGGTGGGACACTTGGCCTTGACCCTGAAGTGGTGGATTACAGGAACAGAGCCTGGAAGGGTACCTCTGCCCTTCCTCCCACACTTGGCTTCTGTCTTGCAATGCCCCATGGGCCACTCCAGCCACTGTCATGTGATTCCACTATTGCCAGCTGCCTATGAAAGGACTGTGTGTGACCCTCTAAGAGTGTGAGCTAAAACAAATCTTTCCTCCCTTAAGGTTCAGATGTTAGGTATTCTGTCCTAGCAATGAAGAAGTAACTAAGGCAGAAATGTAGAAGTAGAAAACTTTACTTTGCGTCTTCAGAGTATTTTGGAATAGCAGTAAACCTGAGAGTCATGGAAAACATATGTTTTACTTTCCTCATGATCTAGCAAGGGCTGCTTTAATGGTATTAACAAAGAACAAGTCAATTTTAAATTTGTGGAAAGTATTGTCAATTTGATCCTCATTCATGTATACAAGTTCAGAATACTGCTGTTGCTTCCTAGTAGTAAGGTACAGTGTTCTATTAGAGCTAATTTTCCATAGCTCTATTATATCAGTAGTGAACAAATTATTTCTTACGCATGTTTGAATATAGATTGCAATAGCTGCGGTCGCTAGAGGAAAAGTACACATTTTGCAGACATTTTTAAGGAACATTAAACAAGATTCCATAGCTGAGACATAAGACTAATTTTAAGAGCTGTAAAGTCAATGAAGTTTAAAAATAGTACTTTTTGGCTTCTTTTTTGCTGTCATTGCAAGAAGACAGAAAAACATTTTAAAAATCACATGCGATGAAGACAAAGATGATCAATATTTATTATCTAGTTTCCTCACAAGCATGAATGTACTATTTCTTAGAATTTAACCTACCCAATTTGAAAGTAATTAAAATCTAAGTGATTGTCTTTTAAAATAATAACAGAAATGAGAATAGTATTAGATACATTTATGTTCGTATCAACATAAAATACTTGCCATCTGAAAGAGTAGAGGAAAATCAATTGAGTGGTGAAAAGTGGTGAACTGTCATTTTGACCACTACATGGTAAGCCTAGAAACTAAACTATGGTTTAAACCAGTTTTTAAAATGTGATCATCAATACTGTAAATGAGAGGATAAAGTTTCACTTATATTTTTAAAGTGAACAGAAATTTTTGAAACATTCCAGTTCTTAGAACGAATTCAATTCCAGCTATAATTTGATATCAGTGTAAGTGCTCATTTCAATTTTTATTTGAAATTTTCAAATACTTTCAAGTATTTTATTGATTCTCTAAAAGGTAAAATGAGGTAGTTCCGATTATAGTAAAATTTAACAGTCTGTGGAATAATTCAATGGTCTCTGTATTTTTTCTCCTACTTGCTGGTAGGATCCTGGTATCTATGCTTGACTCAAACCATGAAAGCTTTGGAAAGCAACAGAAGAAGCCCATAAATAAACCTTCTCCCATCAGATGTTTCAAGGAAAAAAGATAGTAAAACTGGAAGACTTAAGGAAAGCTATTTATATGATTCTGAGGAATACAAATCAATAAAAGTCAAGGCTAAAAGATTCTCAATCATTGGAACATAGTAGTAGCACAGTCATTTCAAACTTCAGTGTAGAGTTTGCCGACCACACCAAATTTTCTGTTTGTATCCAATAAAATCTTATGACTTAAAGAGAGCCATCTTGACAATCCTATCTTGGGTGACAATCCTTTTATTCTGACTAGGCTGAGATCATAACATTAGAAACAGGATCTCAAAGAAGTCTAAAATCCTTCTGAGTTAAATATTTCAAAGTTACTGCATAAATGCTATCATTAGAAAATGCATTCATTCTTCATAGAAGTTGTAAAAATAGTACAATGATTTCGTTACCTTTATAGAAATTCCAAAATGTCTAATACCCATGGGTTTATGCTACTAATGAATCCTCTGTTGGTTCTTTCTCCAGGTCTAATTCAACAGCGGATGTTGGAGGCTGTTGGAGGCTGCTATAAATCTCTCCATGATGCAGTGCCAGGAAACAAGTCTTATAATGATCAGTTTTCTAAGATGTCTTTAATTTCCCACGGTGCTGTGAAAAATTACCCTTTCATATGTGCTGTTGGTCAGTGTGTCTGCCAAACCCAGTGATATTTTAACTTTAAAAAAAGAAATACAATATCTCTAAGGAGAAAATTCGCAGCTAAATCAATCATTTCGTTCTCTGATGGAGGAACAGAAATCTTGAACAACAGTTTGAGCAATCAGGAACTGAAGACCAACAAAGTTTAATTACATTTCCAATACGGGACCGAGTGGTGCAGACCTGTAATTTCACTGTTTCACTGAGACAGGAGGATCACAAGTTTGAACCCATTTTGCATACCTTAACAATGTGGCAACACCCTGTCTCAAACAATTAAAAGGGACTTTAGCTCCTAGTAAAGGCCATGTGTTCAACGCTTACAGTAAAAAAAAAAAAAAAAAAAAAAAAAAAAAAAAAAAAAAAAAAAAAAAAAAAAAAAAAAAAAAAAAAAAGCTTTTTTCAATGAATCTCAAATTATCAGCAAATCATTTTTAGGAATTTTTAAAAATAGTACATTAATTTACCAGTCAATGAATTACTCAGTGTATGAGAGTGCTTATATTGCATTCACCACCCCCCCCCCCAACTGTGAGCAAGGTTCCAGCCCGTTAAAGGGAAGCTATCTATATAGATAATAATTTTTACCAAATATCTACACCAGAATGGAAGTTCTCCCCTATTAACTCTAGTCATTTTCTTCATGGGTATTCTCCTGATGCTTATAACAACACCTGTCCTAGATATCTAAATCAGGGGCACAAGCTGTACCTCATGTCTAAGTATTTCAACATATCAATGTTTTCTCTTCCAAAAACAACGCTTTTTGCCATGGCATTTCTGAATTCTGAATTCAAACATCACTTCTGTGATCACGCAATATGAACGACTCTGTTATGTACATTTGTACCTTTTATACATTTCTTCTTTAGAAAGAAAACTAACTTATTTACAAATTTTCACTGGCATATTTCCAAAATTTAAACATAAAACCTGAAAGCAATTTAAAAATTAGGTGATTGTTTTTTTAAATACTAAAAAAACATGCTTCAATGTAATTCTTCTTTCACCTTGTGTATACAATGAGATTGGTATTTACTTAGGCAAACACACATGGTGTTTGCTTATAATTCATTTATTTATACCCTTCAGAAGGCCACACTTTGAATGGTGGGCAAGTCTCTAATATTTCCCTGATAATTAGGTAAAGCACTAATAATTATTCCATCAAATTGTTAATCGGTAATAAGAATAGAATCTTAAATGCAAATACATATCATAAAATGCAAATTTATTTTTATATAGATCTAGGATGGATTCCCACATAAAATGTCAGACTTTTGTATATTCCAAGCAACACATCTGAAAAATTAAGCACAAAAAATTAGAAATTCATTGACATTCATATGAGGTTCGATTTTAAAATAAACCTTAGAAGAAAAGGGAAAACTTATTTGAAATTAAAATGACACACTTGAAACTCTTCATCAAAAAATATAAATTACTATACTGTAGGTAGAAAAAAATCTAAATGCCTGAATCCAATGTGTTAAGGGAGATCAAACTTTTTAACTAATATGGAAAATGCTATTAAACATTAAATTTCTTATTGTGAGCTTATCAACTTTGACGTTATTGATATTTTGCATAGGAATTATTTGCTATGACAACCAAAAAAGGCTAAGACATCGGTAGATATCAGGTGAAGGAAAAATTGTCTCTGGTTGTTCTACAGATTTAAGGAAGATATAACAAAATAACTATAACCTACAGAGACATATTTGGTGGTTTTTGAGTTAACACAATGGCATTATCATTTTTTGAGACAGACTCTCACTGTGTAATCCAGGCTGTTTCTGAACTCACTATGTAGCCCAGGCTGGCCTCTGACTCATAGCAGCATTTTGCTTCAGCTTCCTGGGCACCAGGATTAGCGACGTGCACCACCACACCTGGCTCATTTTCATGCGGGGCTGGAAAGTCAAATCCAGGGCCTTGTGCGTGCAAACCAAGTGCTCTAACCTCTGAAATATTCTGCTAGTCTCCCTTATTATTAATTAATATCACAAGTTATCACTATTTATCAAAGATGAGGTATTTCTAGGTTTTGAAGGTGGAAGTCATGATATCTTAAAATATTGTTATACTTTTCAAGCAAATGTTGATATGAAAACATTCCACTGCAGGGCATTCAGGGCTAATCAGCACTTACCATTAAGCAGGTTAGAGTTAAGTGTCAGTAGGATATATGGAAGCAAAGAATAAAGGAATCTCCACGTGTGAGTGGTCTTTGCCTCTATTCTGTGAAAGAGTGAGCAACAGCCTTCCCAATATCATCTCTTACTTTCTCCATCTTACAATGACAGTGCCAACTTTCTCTTAGTCCCATTTAGCACCCAATATACTTTGATTGCCTAATAATTTCATACATATGTTAATAAAATAAAAACAATAATTTCCTTCCTGATTCATGTACAATAATGCTCCCCAATTGATATTAAACATAGACTTGTGTGATTGTTCGAATTTGTCTTCAATCAAAAGATACTTGTCTCAGCAGCTGACTGAAAGTATTTGAAGTTCTACTGTTAGAAACTCATTTGCTTTTACTTAAGGTAGTAATTTTCCAACCATGCGGTAGGGATGTTTAAGGTTACATCAATAATGGTAGCTAAGCAAATAACAACCACATCCTCTCCAATATCTCAATAAAATAGTTTAAATGATTTTGTATATTAAAGCCTGGCAAAAAATATTTGAACATAAAATTTGGCTATATGTAAAACAGTGGAAATATTCTTTAAAAATATGTGTTATGATATTTCCACAGGGTTTTTAATTATCAAACTATAAGTGGTTCTCTGAAATGATTTTTAATGGAGAATAAAATGTGGTCTTGTGGGGAAAGTCTATAGAATCCTTCAGACTTGTGTATTCCAGTCTCCAGGATAAACTGAGACACAAAAGTACTGGCCATTCTGAATGAACAAATACATGTTATGCAACCACACTAAAAGGACAGGTGACAATGTGTCTGAACACTGTATTATCTTTAAAAAAAAACACAAGTGGTGTGTGTGTGTGTGTGTGTGTGTGTGTGTGTGTGTGTGTGTGTGTGTGAAAACACAAGAACAAATGTATTCATCATTAAATCAAGGAAAGAACCATAGGCTTGTACCGCAGAGAGGAAAGGGAAGAACAGCAGTTAGAGGAGGATTAGCTAAGCGTAGTGAATCTTTCACACACACACACACACACACACACACACACACACACAAATCAATGCTCTTTTACATGACAGTGGGTGTTCTATTCTGTCAGTTTTTAAAATGTTTTCACATTTAGATATTTCTAGATTCTATAATAAAAGATCAGCAATCAATATTATTACACTTAAGAATCATATCGAATAACAATATCCTTTTAGGTCTTCTAATTTTTTATAGGCTATTCATTACATAAGGCTATAGTTGTAATATTTTGTAAATTACTTGCATACTCATTTATTTTTTAGTACACAAAACTCTTACTAACTCAATCTTTGAGTATGACTTCTATCAAAAAATGGTAGTAGAAACAAGATTAAACTAAGGTCACCGACTTTGGGTGTGGTGAGCCCAACTGGCTGCTTGAACTAAGTAAAGGAAGAAGGATCACTGCTGCAGCTGCTTCCCAGGAAAGTTCTAGCCTTGCTTTAATCTGGAAATATTGAGTCGATTCCTGCTTCACTTGGATTTCTGTCTCTACCGAGGCGTGCAGCTCTCTAGCTCTGCCATGGGCTTCCAGCATTGTCGGCTGCTCATGAACAGACTGTTAGAGACCTTCTGAAACTGTCAGTGAAATAAATCTTTCCTCCTTTAAATTGTGGATGTTGGGTATTTCATCCCAGCCATGAAAAAGTAACTAAGACAAATCTCTTTGTTCAAAAAAAAAAAAAATCTAGTATTCATTATTTATAGCAGTATAATTAAAATTACAGAACTTCTGACAATTTAATGATAAACAAAAAAAAGTACTCCTTTGAAATAAAATACCTTGCAATGATCCCTTCTTCTAAGTAGTACTTTTGCTTTATCCTGTACAGGATATCTAGATAAGTGCTCAGTGAGTTCCAAATTTGTAAACAGGCTTCCATTTCTTTACTGTAAACTTCCTGATGATACAAGGCTTACCATGGGATGTTGTGGGCAAAAATCAAAGTGTCAAAATTCCTGCTTGCAATAAAGCCATGGCCACACAGGCACGGTGATAGGGTAGAGTCAAAACTGAAATGATTCCTTCGGTGTGGGTAATGGCAATGTGTGCCTTCCTTGGCACACACTGAAACTTTTGTTACACTGTACAGAAAGAAAGAAATTCTAATGCAACTCAATGGCTGGAACTGTTAAGTCAGGTTGCTACTACAATATTCATAAAACATAATACATCTTGAGAAATCAAGCTCCTCAGCTTATCCAAATGGCCAAAGACTCATTGAAACAGTTTGGAACTGCGTTTTTTCCTCCCTCCCTCCCTCTGATCCTTCCCGCCTTCCTTTCCTTTCTTTCTGATTCCCTTCCTCCTTCTCTTTCCTTTATGTTTTATTTTGTTGCTTTGTTCTGTTTCCTTTAGTTGTTGGCTTTCTAAGCTCTTCTAAACTGCTGGGATGTATCCAGCGCATCTTAAGATGAAAAGAGTAAATACTATTAGTATTATTCATTGGCCACTTTGTTAAAACTGACAATTTCTCTGATAGTTAAATTTTTATTCATAATTTTGAAGCAGGGCAAAGTAATTTAGAAGATATAAACAGCATTTAGCACAGTATAGTACTTTGAAAAACAGGTGATTTTTTTTTTCTTAAAAGGCTACTGAAGCATTCACTTAAATATAGGCATTCAGTTTTCTACCTCAAGCCCAAAAGCCCTTTGCTGGTATAAGGTATTTTTCTTTGTCTGCCCTGCGGATGTCGCAGGTTTCCCTCACGCTCCATATTCTACAGGACATGCTCAGAGTCTCTTCCCTTTCAATTTATGGCATGATTCATTGAATGCTACTGCCTACTTGAGGATTTTTAAAAAACATTTTCTAGCCCTGCAGTAGAAATCCGTTTTTCCGATAAGAAATGTCGTGACGACCCTGTCAACTAAGTATCCTAATTCATCTGCCTATGTGCACAAGCTCTTCCCTCTGGGCTCCCTCAGAATTCATATATGGATTTCTTTGGTGTGTATTAGCATCGGCAGAGAAACTAGCTTTTATATTTCTTTAAAAATAAATAAATAAATGTTTTATAATTCTAGATGTAGTATATAATCTTCAATTCAAAGTATTATAATCAAATTTTTCTGGTTCTCAGCGACATGTGTAGTTATGAGATGAATTTCTAAAAGACAGGAACTGCCAGAATTTTAAAAATGAGACACATTATTCCAGACTTGAAGTGTGCAGTTACCAGCAGACATTTTTTTTTAAATTTAGGAATATATCACAAATGTTTAATAATAATACTTGAGTGTTTGGTAATATTTAAAGTATTCTAATGTATTTTAAAGATACAATATAAGAATCTATAATTTATTATTTACTATGATTAGAAACTTTCAAAAATTGAGTTCTTCGATTGACTATTTGGGATGGTGTGAGTAGGAAATGTATAAATACAGAATCAAATGTTCAGATGTGATTAGTTCCTCGGGAAAGAGAACCGACCAGACCACTTTTCCTTGTAGTCTGACTCTTGGCTTGTGAAACCTGTTGGCTTGTTTTTGTTCCACAAGCTTTTATGAAAGGGCATTCTGACTGGCTGTTGGCTTCATTGTGTCCTGAAGCCTTTAATACACTTTTCCAGGATATACAGCCAGCAGCGTCCACTGCCAGCCGCACATCCCCACCTCGTCCAGCTGGCCTCCTGCATCATCCTCTCCCACTTACAGTCACAGTCACTCCGCCTTCGTTGTCTGAGGCATTCTACCAGGTGTCAAAAAATACAAATGTCATCTCAGTAGAAAGATGAGTAAGACAAAATTCCTCATTAAAAAAAAAATCTAGTAAGATAACAAGGTATGTAGCCACTGGGAAATAAAAATAAAATATCCAATTGAAAAAGGTATGGATGAACAAAGGACAATTTTAGAAATACAAAAGAAATGTTGCCCGTCGGCTGGGCCCTTTGGGCTGAATATCTTTCCAAGGCATCAATGTAAAGAAAGAAATTCTAATGCAACTCAGTGGCTGGATCTGTTACCTAAAGGTGTGTAAATACATGTTAGATCCCAGGAATGGCAAACAGAGGGTACGAACAGAGGATAATTATAAAATTTTCGACAGTGTAGATGGCTAACATTCCTGTTATCTCTAACTTAGACTTTATTATTGTCGAATTGTGTACAAACTTTGCAGATTCTGAGAACTTCGATGTAATAGATGGAAAGTACCTTAAAATGACTCATTGTTACCTCTCTTATGATGATTATAATTCATTTCATTTGAAGTAATAACGTCCTCATATTGGTTTGAATTAATTATGTGTATCGAGACATTGGGCTATATTTTTGCTTTCGGCATAACTGTTCTTTCCTGATTTTTTTTTTTTAAATTGAAGTAATGAAACACACACTACCATTTCCCCTCTCCACAGCCCAAAGTCTTTTTCAGGGGCCCTGGAAGTTGCACCTGGATTCCGTCCCTGAAAGACAGCGTTTACTACTCACCCTAAGCTTCCTAACCCATTGCCACACTGCACACTGAACAAATGTGCCCTAATTTCCAGAAAACAAAATCCCTGAATAGGAAGTGGGCCATCTTCCTATTTAGCTGTGTGCATCTTCCTCATCTTCCTCCAGCCCAGTGAAGCAATGGCCACCTTCCCACTCAAACTCTACATCTACTTCTGTGCTCCCTGAAATTTTTTCCTGATTTTAAATATTGGCATCTCTGAAAACACGTGTATTCTATCTTCTTAAAAAAACAAAAAGATTAACACTAATCCTCTTTTGACTTTATGTTCTCCTTTCATGTTGGAGCTCAAATGACTAACTAGTAATGTAACACCATTTTTACAAGAGCCCAAGTCTGCTCCTGATGCCCCACTGAAGTGCCTCCTTAGTGACAGACAGGTGCTGAGGATGTTGTCACTTAGTCCTTGTAGCATGGCAAGGGCTGTGCAGATGACAGAGAGTGTTAGGAAAGTTTGGGCCCATATCTATTTACTTCATTTTCTATTCCCATCAATTCCAAAAAACGGAAGTCAAATTTTCAAAATTTTAACTGTCAGCACAGATAATCCTTTGTGTATCAGCTTATTCTGATCATTTTTGTTGCGATATCTCTTCTTTCCTTCTTACAACAAAATTCTTGAACAGCCCACCAGACTATAATTGTAATTATCTGTTGAAACTCTTGTGTTTATGACTGAGTTGACTGTTACTAGTTTAATCTATGTTTCACCACTGAAAAGCTTTTCTTTTGAAGTATCCATCGACCTAGTTGGCGAGACTAAGCTATACTGTTATCCAGTCTGGTAACTGAACCTCTGGACCATTTGCCACCTGAATATTGATCATGCACCCTCAGTTTATGCACAATTTCCTCATAAGCTTCCCCTACTATCTGCTTGCTTTTCTGCTTTGGCTTTTCAAAGGTCTTAACTGCATCTCCACTGATTTCTGATTCCAAATGCTCTCCCTGAATGACCTCTTTGATGTCAGCTAGGGCTAATCACCATGACATCTAAATTCATGGCTTTTCCTCTCTGGAGACTCAGACTCTTCATCCCCAGCTACCTTTTCAACTCTATTAGAGCCAACTTCCATTTTGCAGTGACGGTGTCTCTAGTTCACAGTGTGATATTCGTGACATGATAATTGTCTAACTGCACGACGTTATTACCACAGCGTATAGTTTAACAGATTCAGTCGAGTTTGAAAGTTAAGTGACAGCAGAGGTTATGCAAAATTTACCAAAACATGACTCTATGTAATGTTTTGTATCTAAGGAAAAATTACAAGGCAGCATATGAGGGTCTCTCTGACATTATTGATTCCAGATTTTTGTTTCTTTCTTTCTTTTTTGTTAATTTAATGTCTCCCTGTAGGCTGAAAGGCTAATGAAGCTTCAAAAGTTCCTGACGTGGTCCCAGACGGTAACTCATGCAGAAGAAGCCGGGTCATTAAGCGACAGGTCTCCGGATGGACATCTTCTCTAACGAGCAGAAAGGTGATCTTGACCCTTATTGTCATTCAGGGAATAAATCCTTGATCCCCAGTAACAGACCATAACTGAGTTTCACACAGGAAAGGAGATCAGATCAAAAAGATCTGAAGAATGTTGCTTTCTTGTGGGATAAGATCCTGACCAAGCCTTTTTGAAATAAAAGTTTCTAAAATTTTTGTATAGTCAAAAAATAAAGATTTCTAATAAGTAACAATGTAGATATTCATTTGCTATCTCTGAAATTTACTGGCAAGCATAAACAACTTAGACAATGTTAGTTTGCCTCACAAATAAAAGAAATTTTATGTGTGTTTTTTGTGTACATTATACATCTTGGTTTTCATTTCTGATATAATTATTTTTAAAAATTCTAATTATCTAAAATTCCCAAATGACTCAATTTGGCAAAATAATGTAGCACACACAGAAAATTTACTATAAATTTATCAAAAGATATGAATTCCCTTGATTAACCACACAATTATCAAAATTAGGAAATTCTAAAATTTCAAAGTAATCTTTTGTTATTCCACTTTCCTCAGGCCGGGATCCAATATGGGACATAATCCTGAACTGTCCGAAAATGATAATCACCAGTTCATATATCTTCCTTTATGATCTAAGAGTCTGTTCAAGTCCTTGTTATTTAACTTGTCCTTCTCAAAATTAATCTACAGGTACTCAGATGTTATCTTAAATATCTTTGAAAATGTCTTTAATTACATTCAAATGAAAACAAATCCTTGCACAAAACAGACACATACATGTTTATTCTAGTCCAGCCCCTTGTGTTCCTTTTCTGTGTGTTTTCTGGACATATTTCTCAAGAAGAGAACTAAAACCTCACCAGGTGCCAGGGATCCAGGGGCTTCCCTCTTGGATTTCAGCCACCTGGTGTCAGTGAGCTGAGAGGCGCCTTCTGACAAAAAGCCTCACAAATCTGAGTCTCGCTCAGTCACAGTTGTCTTCCTTGGGGCTTAAGTCCTTTCTAGTCTGTTCTCTCTTGGCCATTCTCCTCTGCTTCCAGAGAGATGCTTTTACATTTTCCAAAAGATTGAAAATTCTTAGCTCCAACTCTGTTTCTATTATTGGAATTGAAATAAAAATGGTTCACTTTTTATTTTGGTCATTATGAGGCCTTATGATTCCAGTATTTTTCAATCTATAAAAACTGGCAGTTCATTTTCTTACCCGGACAAGAACACTGATCTGCTATCCACTACACATTCAGACATGCTTAGACACCACCCACAAAAATAATTTCATTATACCCTAAGACATAACTGTGTAGTTTATCTCATCTATGCCACTTACGTTGCACAAAGGAAGGCTGAGAGACGCTGGCACTTGGACAAGTTCAAAATTTTAAAAAGAGAATAAAAAATCAACCTGAATGATGCCAGTCACATTCTACTGGCTCTCTCTCTCTCTCTCTCTCTCTCTCTCTCTCTCTCTCTCTCTCTCTCCTCTGTTCTCTGTCTCTGAAAAAATCCACATATCTCAAATCTGTAATCTGTACGTATTAATACCAGTGCATCAAAGAAACAATATAACTTAGTGGTTAATGTAATGGGCTTCATAGTAGGGTGTACTTAATTTTTTGGCCCTGACTGTCACTCACATGCTCCACAAAAGAGGATGAAAATGATATTATATAAAATCACTAAAAGAATTAATGTGATATGCCAAGCAGAAAGCCTGATGCACATACAAAGTACTTAAAAAGATCTTACAGTGTAACTATCAAACAACATTTTTCCAAGATACTTTGGAGCTAATATCCTTGCACAAAAAACAAAGAAGTGTCTTAATCGATTAGACTGAAGCTGGATAAACAATTCTGAGAAAATGAAACAGAAAGAGAACACACTCACTGCAAGTGCTGTGTCCTCCAAATATCGACCTAGGCATTTTGAGAATATAATTTTATTCCATCTTTACAACATTCTATAAAGTAAATATGGCGTTCATATTCACATGTGAAGAGACAAAATTCTAGAAACCTTACAAAAGGGTATCCAGCGACATAAACTATGGAGTATTTCAGGCAGTCTTCATCTGCATAACGCCTTCCACTTTCTCATACTGCAATATCGGATTACTATAAACCCACAGTGAGGACTAAGCCACTGAAAAACTCATTGTGAAATCAGTTCGAAGTTTAAATGCTTTCTAGATGTTCTTCTTTTTGCCATCTCTCCTCCCACCCTTCTCAATGTAGTGCCCTAATTTTCTTCCTTAATAATCTCATGCCACCATAATCCAGTTATAATCTTATTCTCTCTTTCTCTTTATCCATTTATTTAATTTTTATTGGAATGATTTCAAAAATTAGTTTCATGATCTCGAAACCCATTAACATAGCTCATAATCACATATGCAGTGCTTTAGACACGGAGAAGAATGAAGTAGATTTGCGTGTTCTTATTCCTTTCTTCAAGGATTTTGCTGTAGTGGTTTTATTGAATCGTATATGAACATCTCCTGTTATGCAGTAAATGCACTGTGGACTAGCCCATGACTTTAGGAAGTTCTGAGGAATGGTTTCCATCAGAAGACTTTGCAGAGTGGACATCACCAACTATCGGGGTGTTTCAAAGTGATTCACTCATTAGGAAAATAGTCTCAAAATTATATAATTCTAAACATTAGTTCTAGACATTTAGGAAGGATTGATTACACAGAACTGGAAAGAAAATCACGAAAGGAGATGCAGACACCATTAAATAAAGCGATGATGACAAAAGGTAGCCATCACTGGATTTTGCTCCCAAGTGCTCACCACTTATAATAGAAATTATTTTATGCAATTTGTAGTTTTTTATTGGTTAGATCGTATCTTTAAGGGACTACTAGAACATCCAGGATAACAATGAGCCACTCACTTCAGGTGAAAGGGATACAAAGGAATTAAATCCTTGATTGAGAATGAGGAAAAATTAGTTCTAGTCTCTGTCTGCCTCAAACATCAAATATTTACCTAAGATATTCCCTTAAAGTCCTAGAGTAAAATTACAGTGGTGCATTCATTTACTTTCTTGTACTCTTTCGTAACTCTACATTATGCCACAGTCCATATCTGTGGTACATTAAACAAGTAAAAGTTCTGTTTTGTAAAAAAGATTTTCTTTATATTCATACATAACTTGTGGTAAGTGGACTTCTAAACTGATGGGATCTCTACATAACAGATCTTATCTCACTCACGCTCAGTGTTGTGACAAAATGCAGGACATCTGCAATTTAAGAGAGGAAAGATTTACTCAGTTCACAGCTTCAGAAGGTCTCACACAGCCCATCCCTGGGCATCTGGCCCTGGTGGGAGCACACGGCAGACACTGGAGAGCTGCTCACCCACTTAATACAGAAACCAAGCGAAGCAGAAGACGAGTCGATATCTGGAGACTCAGGCAAGTCCAGAGCTTCACTAGGAAGGAGCTTTAATAATCTTTCTCCTACCCTCTTTTAATTACTTCAAGCTGTATGTTGAGTCCCTGACACACGGGGACTTACTTCTGGTACACAAGTTAACAACAGAAAGCTCTACCCTGTGTGTCCCTCTGTCTCGTCAAGTTGACACATACTTTCCAGGTCAACCCCAAGTATCTGCCCTTTCCAACCAGGACCGACCTCCCAATAGCACACAGTTCCACAGTTATCCCACTACATACAATTACATGAGGCTTTTGAGGTACCTCAAAGATCCAAACCACAGCAGATCCTCCCCAAATCCTGGCTGTCTGAAGGATCAGTGGCATAATGTCTACAACTTTCAACTCCATGTATTGGAAGGATTAGTAACTGATCTCCTTGTCTTTGCTCTTATTTTGTTTTTTACAGTTCTGATACTTAAAGCCCATGTTATATGTGCATTTCTCCCTCATTAACACACGGGTTTCCTATTTGGTCATTTTCTTCATAGCTTTGTTTTTTTGTCCCTCTACAATACTGGCTCTAGTTCCTGTGTTGTTTAGTAATGACAGAACATAAATGTCTAGGCACTGTCTGTGTTCAAATAAATAATTCTGAGGTGCTTACTACTGCTTATGACACTAAGGAAACTTCATAGGTACAAAGCAATACTATAAATTAAATTGAGAAAGATTTTAGGGTCTGAGTTGAGACTTCAGAAGCTTTTTGACAAAAAAGAAATCAGACTTAGGTAACTGAATGTAGGAACATTATAGGTTTGAGATAACTACTAATTCTGTTTCTAAAACAAATGTTTTTATCACGACTGTTTATCAAGAATATGCGAAATACACTCATGGAGTTCTTTGAAAAAGCTGGTTTCTGGGCCTATCTTTGTTTCTTAGAATAAGACCAATTTTCTCAAGTTTGAGAAAACAATAATCATAAAGTAAATAATATAGAGACAGAGAAACTGAGAGCATTTGTGTGTCAAAAGTTGCCACCAAGTTAGTGAAACAGCAAATCACATTATGTGGGAAGATATTTTTTTAAAAATGTAACTGAATAGGCACTAGACAAACCAAAATACCACAATAGCAATGAAGTTTGCAGTATGGAAATATTTTTAAAAAGATAAAATTGCCTAGATGAGTAATAGGCAAAATACTTCAACAAATGCTTTGCAAAGATAGAATGTCTAGTAACATTCCTAATAAGGAAGTACACTGAATTTACATATCCTACAATGCTAGTTCTGTCTTCCGTGTGTACAAGCTTTAGTTCCTTATCTGGAATCACTGTCTCACAGGGACAGATGTGGCAACTTTTCTATTATTTTTTTCTACAGACCTACCACATTTCAGAACTTGCTGGAGCTAAAATCTAAAATGTCTTTTATTTGATGCTCATTTGACCTTAACAGATGCCTGAATCAGCTGGATAGGCCACAGTACCTTAATGATTTTTCATATTTTCTTATGATTCCTAATTGTTTTTCATATTTTCACTGAATATCCTCCATACTCTGGATCCATAATGTTCTCCAAAAGGCCATGCGTTAAAGGCTCAATCCGCAGCGTGTCCGGGAGGTGGGGGGAACTTGCAGGAAGCAGAGTGCAGTGGAAGATCTGTAGATAGCAGGCAGTATACCCTTGAAACATATTTTGTTTAGACGACCTTTGTCAGAACCCCTTCTGGTTAATGGAAGATTTTTCCCCTGTGTTCTTATTTCTCTCCTTCTTCATCTTTACAAATAAACTACCCCTCTGAAGAAGAAGAAGTAGAGAAGAAGAAGAAGAAGAAGAAGAGGAGGAGGAGGAGGAGGAGGAGGAGGAGGAGGAGGAGGAGGAGGGAGGGGAATTATGTCTAGAACTCGCCTTTTTTTATTTTACTCCTGGCCCACCATACACTTACATCATGAAGCCTTGCTTCACCAGATTCAAAGCCACAAGGACAACTGATCATGAACTAGAATCCCAAGACTGTGATGAAATAAAACGTTTTTTCTTTGTAAGCAAAGTATCTGAAGTATTTTGTTACATTAATGAAAACCAAACCAACACAATAAAAAGAGAATACTATGCCAAGGATAATTTCTTGCCTAGCAAGCACTAAGACCAAGTGCTAAAGACCCGAGTTCGATTCTCCAGCACCATACAAACTGGGCGTGGTGGTACAGGCCTGCCTGTAATATCAGCACTTGGGAGGCTGATACAGGAGGATTGCCTGGAGTGCTAGGCCAGCCTGAGCTCCATAGTGAGTTCAGGACAAGTCTAGGATACTGAACTAGAACCTGTCTCAAAAAAGATGATTTCTTTACATAAAAACTAAATTTAAAATTTAGATAATCGGAGAATTATGACATCTACATAATTACAGCTGTTGTCACATTTACGCAATAATTACTTTACTGAGGTCAACTTAATAATGTCATCTCTACCTAGTATCGTTATTCATAACAAGCTAAAAGATAAAAAAGTAAATTTTATTTGCCATCATCTGTGACAGATGATGGGACATTTGTCTCACTATCATTTGATGACAGTGACACCAGATGTTGTACCCACAGGCCCTGAAAGAAAAATGAACAAAGACTGTGCGCTTGCTTCTATGAGGAATTAATATGGTGCCTGTCTTCAAATCTCATTCACTATCTTTAATATTTAGGGAAAAAAAACAGATTTCATGTGCCCTACATCATTTGTGTTAGGTAATGCTAATTTCTAAGATATAATTATGTAATTTGTTCCAATAATTTATTCTAATAGATTATAAAAACACTCCTGCTGAAATTTTCCATAATTATTCAGAAACCACAACAATACATATAAATAATGAAATATCATTACCCTGGCCAGGATTATAAGTGCAAAATGCAATCATAGATTGTTTGTAAAAGAAAAAATATAAGTGAACAGTTTACATAAATCAGAACAAAAACATAAGCAAATAAATAGGTATATTAAAGTTTCTCATCATAATAAGTTACATTGAAAGGGAAGAAAATTGCAAACTGGAGTATATTACAGGAGTAGCAAAGACCTAAGTGGAAATCTTCCTTTATAATTTAATTTATTGGTCATAAAAAATAAAAGTGAAGCCTTTTATCAGGATTCCTCTCAAACTTGCCTTTTCTTCCCTAAAATACTTTTTGAAAAATATAATTACTATAGAACTAATCAGGTTATAGTTAATTTTTCCATCTTTTAGCCAAAAATACACATCAACTTCCTACATATAATTTCCCAGTTCTAAAAACTAATATTACAAATTTTTTAGGCAAATATTTGACACTATAGACTGTACTGGGAAAGATATTACATACTTATTACTTTACTACATCTGGTGCAAGGTTGCCATCTACAGACACAATTGCACATTGCCACCAGCTTACTGAAAAAAATTAATGAGGTATGGAAGATTCCAAAAGATGGAGTACATATCTAGTTTCTATAAATTTTGGAACATTTACTTTTTTATTATAAAATCAATTCATTCCAGTTAGACACCATACAAATATTCTACACAATCCATTTTTTTTAAATCTGTGGGAGATTAATCTCTGGCCTCAATTAAAATAATACATTGAGGGATGGCATGATATTTTGATGATCTAGAGAAAAAAAGTAAAATGGATATGCTATGAGTTGTCCAACTGTTTAAAAACCAAGATGAAATTCAAAATTAATACTCATATAAAATAATTCCAATTGAATTACTTCCTAACTTGTGTGATAGACACCCAAGACTCACCAGAATACTCTCTCTCTCTCCTTTAACTCTCACAGCTCTTCACTCTGGGGGGGGGGGGGGGTAGTTTTAGCTGAGCCGTATCCAAGTCCACCTGGTACAAAGTAGGACAGTGGAAATTCAGATGCATGATCTCCAGCCTCAAGGCTATTGCACTTTCACTGAAAATTGCATTTTGCTGAAAATTCCAATGAGAATGCACCACTCCTGTACAAAGGGATGAGAGGATATGATACCTTTGCTTTAGTGGGCCAACTGACAGCGTGTCGGTTGTTCTTTAAAATGTGCATTATTACGTACCAACTGCTGGGCTCTGTTGTTCTGGGTGTTTTCCTTGCAAAGACGCATCTTAAATAAAAATGGTAATAAAATATGATCCAGAAAACAGCTGGCTGCTGAGATGAAGGCAGGCAAATGAGTAAGTAGCTAATTACCTTCCCCTTGATTTTAGTGCTGCATGAACTCATATTAAACTAAACAAAATAGAAGGCACCAACGAGTGACCCCAGCGCCCAGTGGAATGTACTTTTGCCCACCCCAAACTAAGTGTGTCATGCCCTTTCTGTAACGATTTCCCTCAAACCATCACCTCGTTAGAAGAAGTACATCAATTCTTCAATCGTCATTCATGTATTTGGTCCACAACCACATCCAATGCTGGTCCTGCGTATCCTAGGCAGTGTGTGTACACATTTAAACAAGACAGAAATAGCGCTTACCCGTGGAGAGCTCACGATAAAGGCTGCATGCTGGGACTCAATGCAGCTGATAAGCAAATAGATTAGAAATAATAAATCATCGTTAAATATTTATTAACTGGAGCCTTCTGTGGCTAACTTAACCTTTATTGATCTGTCCCTTGGACCTCTCTGAGGACCAGGGCACTAACATTTTGCAACATTATTTAGCTAGATAAGCACCTCAAGAAACAGGCCGTGTGTTTTTCCCCTTTGCTCTGAGGACAGCATATCATGATACGCAGGTGGAAGCAGAGGCAGTGGGTGGGAAGGACTGAGTGAGGAGAGCGGGAAGGGCCCTGGCATTTGCTCTGCCTGGAGTAAAAATAAAGCCTCCATGTCTCATCAACAACAACAACAACAACAAAACAGTTTTATATGGAAACTGAGCAGAAATGATGGGAAAACAGAGATTGGAAAACTCTAGGATAGATGTATTGTTTAGTCTTAAGGGAGAAACAGGGTCTCCTGTAGAAGTGTCAAGTACCATTGCAGCCAGAGCCCAGTCAGCTAGTGTCGTTGATCACAGGTGGAAGTTACAGCACATTGTGCTCACGGAGAAACTCCGTGTCTACATGTTCATTACACTGGCTCATCTGACTTAGACATCCATGGGACACCACACTGCCTACGTGATACAGCTGTTCACTACTTCTGTGACTACAATGTGATAAATACAAATATTAAAAGAAAGGAAAGGAAACCAAGGAATAGAGTGAAATTACCTTGCCTGTCCTACATCCTTCTATCAGTGCATATTCTGGACGCTAGCTTGAGTGCCTGGGCATGTGTGTGTGTGCGTGTGTGTGTGTGTGTGTGTGTGTGTGTGTGTGTGTGCGCAATACTGGGGATCCAGCCAGGCCTTTCCCACCAAGCACTCAGTCCTTTTTCACCTCTGATTTTGAGACAACATCTTGCTAAGTTGCCCAGGCTGGCCTCGATCTTGTGTCCTCTTAACGCGGCTTCTCAAAATGCTGAGATTACGTTCTGCACCACAAAGCCCAGCTGGTTTTTAAAATTAGCCTTGAAACCAATCTACAATTTCTATGCTCCCCTTTAAATAGTTCTTTAAGTGACTGGTATGCAATAACGTCTATAACATTCTTGAAATCTTCCACATGAAAATCTCAGAGAAAAAAAAAAAAAAAAACGGGCCCTATGGGCTTATCTTCTCATACATTATGTCACTCCGAAAACAACTAAGGAAGCGAGACGTTGCAGACTGAAAACAATTTCAGCTCAAGAACCTGAGAATGCATTTTAGTACTATTTTTGTAAAACTACCCAAATATTATGAACCTTTGACCTACGTACTGTTACAAACAATTTGCAAAGCTGGGTAGATGGCTGTATATCTGTCTGTGCACACACAAATTCAGAGAGACCTAAAGAGATATGTAAATATAAATAAATACGATAGAATGTCAAGAGTACTTAAGGGTACTCCTGAAAATCATACTGAAATGTTCAATTAAGATAACACTAAAACACGAGTCTAAACATAGATTATCTTATCTTGTGTACACATGAATATAAAATGTAACTTTTTGGGGAAAAAAGGTATTTTAAAAGCAAAATTACTCAAATCTTTCAACATGCTCTGTTACATTTTGAAATTTAATAGGTTTTCTAAATTATTTTCTAATCCAAAATGTCTTTCTTTGATAAAAAGAACAGATAGAATGAAAATGTCGAACAAGTTTGGTGACTGGCAGCTTTCCTAAATATCCCCTATTACGGCCAATAGTGGCAAACCTCCCCCTACACACGGACACCTGACCTTACAACCACCTGGAAGGACACTTCTCACAGCGACCTTCCTGGCTTTTGCTTTGCTCACATTAACTGGAGCTTGGCACCAAACACCTATTGAAAGAAGAAGGTTCTCTTCTGCCAACGGGCCTTGCTTTCAAGAGAGCTAGAGGCTCTTGCCACAGTTTGATGCTTGGCAGCCCAAGGCATGGCCGACTGTGTGCTACATCACGGTGGCTGAAGACCTGGCCACCCGTCAAGAGCGAATGAAAATTTCAAAGGTGCCATGCTCCTCCTCGGGCTCTGGAAAAGCAAACGTCCTTTCAGCTGGATCTTAACAGGTGCACCAAAGTAATCCACAGACGAAGCGAGAAAGGGCACGAGGCGACTTGCACTCAGCAAAAAATGCAAATGATAAAAATAAAACCCACGTACAAACCCTATTTTATATGTGTCAAAAACACTTTCAGTACTTAGCAAGCCGCTGCACGGGGATCACAGCAGACACGCACAAGCTACAGAGGCCACGAGCCCCCAGTCTGAAAGGCAAACACACGTGTCAGCAGTTTGAAACGTCTCCTTCCCCGCTTCGGCTCTCGTGGTGGCTATCTCACACTCTGGTCTCACACTCTGGTTTAAACTGTGCTGACGAAATTTTAGCAGACAAAACAAACGCCAGAGAAAATGAACTCGTATGGCACTAGACCTTTGTATTCCGGCACAGCCATCCAAAGCGAGCAAGACTTTTTTTTTTCTTTTTTCTTTTAGCAACATGGAAAATGAGATAGAAGGAATAAAAGCAAGACCTTGCGGGCTTTCTAACCATTGTCTTCACTTTTGCTACTGAAGTTATTGTCATTTTTACAATTAAATGATTGGTAAAACGGGGGTGGGAGTGGAGGTAAGAGACAGTGTAAGAAGCCGCCCTCGCCTGCAAGCTACTTTCATGCTGAAAAGGAGACAGATACAGAACAGGAACCGAGGCAGCCCAGGAAGTCGTGGAACGCTGAATCACCTACCAAAAACCAAAGCCTATAAGACCAACCACTACCCCAACGAACCAAAACAAACAAAAATGAAATGACCCACTGGTACTGGACGAAATGTCAGACCTAGCAGAGGACAAGTTGGAACTTAGTGTCACTTTTCCCCACAGTTTTAAATCGAAACAAGAGCCTTTATTCCTCCATTGAGAAAATACGAAGTAGAACACGCCGTAGTTCCATCGCAAGGTCTCCGCACAGGTGCCTGCCCAGCGGCAGAGCACCTCGGACGACTTTGTCTTAGAAGACCGATTCTGTGTTTTTCTTTTCTTTTTTTCTTTGCAAAGCAATGGTCCTTTATTCTACATTTTCAAAGCCACAAAACTCGGGCATTAAACACACAGAGATACACACACGCACACACACACGCAGGAACGTAAATGTAGCAGGCCACAAGTTCGCAGTTCCAAGTAGAAACACGGGAAATTTAATACACTTGAAATCTTAAAGGCGGTTTGAAATCCACAACCTGGCTCTCTGCAAGTGTTCATCTCATTCTGTGATAGCTAATTTCGTTTTAAGTAACACGTTCATAAATATGTCCTTCACTGAACGTGCAGGTGTTTCTAATTCAGCCCAAGGCTGGTTTCCGGGCTCTGTCCTGTCTTACTTGCTGTGTGGCGAACACGTCTGTTTCACTAGACTCCGCAAACCGGGGCGGGGGAGACTCAGTCGCGGCGCAGCGCCACGCTGTGGCCACACTTAGGAAACGCCCCGCTCTGAGAGGTCCGAAGCGTCAGGAAGTGAACTTGATCTTTACTATGATGTAGTGACATGTAGTGACATCGGTTAGAAGAGATGTCATGGATGCGTGACTGGCTTTTCCATACAGAATCCTATCAGAAACCAACACTTTGGGGCTCCTTATTTAGACCATGATTGCGCAGCAGAAACTCTAGTTTAGTGGGTAGCGATCACAGCAGTATTTTATTCCAGGTATTTTGTATGAGAAAATACATGAAAATTATTGATTTTTTGAAGTGATCTCTCAAATATAGTCCAGATACAAAGTTGCTTTGTGTTTGTGATATAAAGTTATAAAACTAAATGAACAGAAACTGAATGCAATGAGATATTTTGTACCAATTAAAACTTTACATCAACAAAAAGTATAGTTTCTTTCCACATCTCTAGAAGAATGTTTATGTCTACCTGTTAAAATAGTTGTCCCTATATAACATGATTGGGAAAAATTGCTAAATACATATAAACCAAAAACATTCTTTTGTTTTCAGACAAAGTCTGGATGTATAGCGCAGGATAGCTTCAAATAACAAGATAAACCAGCCTCTGCTTCCCAAATGCTGGGATTAGAGATGTAGGCCACTACACCCAGCTCATGTGAGCCTACAGGCTTGTGCTACCTAGGCAAGTGCTTTAATCATTTAGCTATACCCATATTCCCTAAAATATTCTTTTAAGAATATAGTTATAAAATTATCAGAATCAGAGAAGTATCTCACAGAGAAGGAACACCTATCAGTTCCATTAAAAAGCTAGAGTTAGAATTTTGTGCCAATTTAAAATTTCAGACCGTTCAAATGCATAACACATATTCAAGTCAAATCTAATTGTTCTTCAGAAATAAAACATCTTTGAATGTGTCAACACATTTAAAGATTCAAGCTTCTGGGTCCAATAAGCACCCAAAGTAGTAAAACATTTGAAATAACTCATTTTACTCTAAAGTAAGTTATAGATTTTGGACATCTAGCAGAGGTAGACACTAGTGTACATAATCTTTACCTATTTGATTTTCTGAGTGATGCTGAAAATGTTACAAGTTTCAGAAAAACTGCAATATTTTCTGGTTTTGCCTTTTTTTTTTTTTCAAGGTCTTGCTTGCTAGGCTAGTCCTGACTGACATAGCCCAGCCTGGCCTTGAGCTCTCAGTAAATCATCCTGCCTCAACACCCAAGGGCTGGGATGACAGGCTCTGCCACCAGGCCCAGTTCATGTGGGGCTTGGGAACGGGGCCCACGCCTAGCACAGCTAGACCAGCACTCTCACCAGTGAGCTACGCCACCAGCCCTGGCTTCACTGGAGCCTGGACAACTGCTCAACCCTTGCAGACAGAAGCCAATGAGCTTTCCCAGGAAGAAGCTGAAACAACGCTTTTTCTTCTTTCCTTTCATGGGGGTTGAGGAGGTCTGGCCCTTCTTCACTTCCCAGCCCAAAAGTCAATAACAAACATCTGAAATCTCTGACTCAGGCAATCTCCAATCTCAACAAATACACAATCTTTCCAGGTCAAACCTCAAATACCTGTCCTTTCCAGGCAGGCCCTACCTCCCAGTGACACAGATATACAAGGCTTTGGGGGCACTCAAGATCCAACCTATAGCATGCTGTATCGATTTATGTAATGTTAAACCAAGTTTTAAGACATCAAATTATAATAGTTTTACTCTACTACTACAATCATCATTTTATTCATTGTAAAGAGAGTTCTCCTACAAAAAAAAAAAACCCTAGATATATAATCATAGTAATTACAGGGGGAAAAAAAACACTGGCCTTGTATTCCAATCTAGATTTAAATCTAAGCTCCACTATTCACTACTCCTATGGCATTGATAATTATGGCTATTTTGCATGTGTGCTCTAATCTGCAAAATAAGAATTAAAATAAGTAGCTTTGACTTAAAGAATTCAATAATACAGTTTGTATTAGTTATTTACTGGTATTCTAGAATACAGTAAACAATCCTTAGTTGTTGTTTGTTTTTTACCACCAGATTAAAAAAAATCATGTCACAAGCCTTAGTCACCACACACACTGCACTCAGCACTTTGCTTTTAGAATAACGAGCTTCCTGCAACTAATGTTTTAGTATGTTCTGAACTTTCTCTAGAATTCTAGTCTGGGTGTGAAAAAGTGATATTTTATCTGCTTGGAATGAAACAATCTAGGAAGATTGTACACCAGCACCCATTTTTTAAAGTAAAGTGCTCTTTTTAATTGCAAAAAAAAAAAAAAAAAAAAAATTGTGAATTCCTGGACCTTGGGCTTCAAGCTATAAACATTTCTAAAGGCCACTGACACATGTACCCAAAAAGAGAAGTTAAATTACTGGTCTAATTTTTTTTTTGTTTTTTAATGCCTCCTTCTTAATAAGGCCAAAGTGGTAATATAAAGTTATTTTCTATTTTTATCCCACAAAACACATTTTAATATACTTTTCTAAATATGTTTTATTGATACATAATATTTGTATTAATTTGGGAACAGGTGTCACACACACACAATTTTCATTATTTTTTATCCCTGTTTCCTACCTCATTTCAGGTGTTCCCCTTCCCTGTTTCCACAAAAACTCTTCTTTAGCTTATTTTTCATCATGTCTTTGGACCATTTGTGTATTTTTATAGTCTCTTTACCAAAAAAACCCCATGAAATAGAAATTTTACATATGGGAAATAAACTTGATTATTCTAACATATGCTAAGATAAAGATAAATCAAAAAAGGAGAGTTAACTTCCAGTTGATTCCATAAAAGCGAAGGAGTTGCCTGCACCAACAATTGACTGGATCGTGTATTTCCTGCTTTCTCTAACAGAGCCATAACCAAGAGGATGACTATAGCATCATCAAGTCAAATTTCAAGCAAGGCGCAGGTTGCTTACTTCTTTGACACGTGGTAAGAAAAAGCAAGGGAAATGTGAGAGGGATTCCACTAACTCGTTAGCAAATTCGATGTCAGGAGAAACTACGGTCGCTACTGACTGTCAGTCATTGAGTCATTCTCTGCCATGGAAACTTCCACAGACAAGAAAACTGCCATGACTGAACAGCGATAGATTTAAAATAACTGAGCACAGAGCGCCAAATGCCACGAAAAAGTGTGAAACTATTAGCTAATTATTAACAATATAAACCATCTTTTCATATTTAAATATTTGTAGGTAAATGAAGGCAACTTGAGACCATCATGCTTAGTGAAGTGAGTGGAAGCAGAAGGTGAAACATTGAGTGGTTTCTCTAATATGAGAAACTGAGATCACAATTATTTCATAGAACCTAATGTCAGGAATAATGGAAACTGGAGGGGTGGGGGAGGGAATGGGAGGGTCGAAAAGAGAGAAGGGAAGGATTTGTAACTTTGCCATGGTATGCATATGCACAAAATACCCAAGGTCAATGTGAATTTTATGTATTGCACTTAGACATATCAATAAAATGGGGAAAATAAATATAATCCCAATTATATTTTATGTATTGCACTTAGACATATCAATAAAATGGGGAAAATAAATAAATATAATCCCAATTATATTAGCATATACCAATTAAAAGGCTTTAATCATATTTTCTGAGGCACAGTGTAATAACAGGCACAAAATTATCAGAGGTATAATCTATGGTCAATGATAGACGAAAAGGAACTCTTGCTTTCCAACTGATGGGTTACTTATATCATGTTAAACTCATGAAAAATCAATACTCACGCCAATAGCAAAAGCGATAAATGTGCCCTTGGGAGGAAGGACGTATGGGAGTAGCTTTAAATTCTTACAATTAAGACCTACTCAAATCATTCACGAATCAAGTACTCCCTAGAAAAACAAATATTAAGTAAGCTGGAAATAATAACTTAAGGATTATATATATATATATATATATATATATATATATATATATATATATATACATATATTTAATTGTTGTATTTTTTGATTCTGAGACTTCTCACCAAGTTGGCAAATTACCTAAGCTGGGCTCAAACCTGTGATCCTCTTCCTTCAGCCACTCAGAGTGTTGATTACAGGCCTTCACCATCAGGCCAGCTGTATATTCTTAAATTTCAATTTTCAAATCTTTGCCCTACTCTACGCAAATCCCACCAGGTAAATCCATAAAATTATTCAAATAATGTGGTGCAAAATAAACTCCTGATAATTTTTAGGGTAATACTGATTTCTTTTAAAATGTCAGATAGTTTATTTGGTTTTTCTTTCTCTTCTTTCTTACTAAATTCTGTAACTTGCCTTCCTTTTAATATATACTATAATTTCGTTCTTACCAATAACATGCTATGGTTTCCACTTACTTAAAATTCCATTGAATTTCCTTGTGCTCAAGTAGAAATCAGAACTCACAAAAAGGTAGCAGTTTGCTACTTAATCTTAAAATTTTTCAACTTATTTAAAATTAATTTCCTGTTCTGTAAACCTTGAATAATGCATCATGAATTATTGTGAATAAAAGGGAGGCATCACCGCTTGTCAAATACTCATTTGAACCAAGATATTTAAGAATGATTTTTATCATATTAAAGTATAAAATAAAATTTAAAAAGAGATAAAAATAAATTTAAGCTAATAAGATTAAATGCTATTCTTGTTATTACATGAAAAATAAACTGAAAAATTAATTGCAGTTTGTAAATATTCACACACAAAATAAGCAGTGAATTCCTTTTCATATGTGACTTAAAAGGAGTCTGGAGTACTAAACAGCACACGTTTGACAAATTTACTTTTCAGCCTGCAAACATAAACAAAACTGTGATCTTTGATATGAGAGAGATTCTGAGAAACCTCTGCCACCTAGTGTACAAAAATCAAAGAATAAAAATGACTTAGTTTAACTGCCTGACGTGCCGCAACTCGTCTTCAGAGAATTATATTTGAAAACGTCCAGGTCAGATTTGAAGTTATAATTTGAAGAGGGAATAATACACACACTCCATTTTCTAAAGAGCATCTGGCTTGAGAATCGATATAACATTTCATCTTCATGTTAGCAGCACTTTAAATTAATTTCCCATTTATAAATGTTTTAATACAGCAGTAAGGGACTCCTGGGCATGTTTTGCTTTTCATTAATATACGCCTCCGGTGTGGGGCAAGACACATGCGTCCTGAATAGGTCCCTCTGACCATTCAAGTGCTAATTAATGATGCAATAAAGCAAAGCCTAGGGTATCGTAACGGAAACAAAGTACAACTTCATAATTTGGAAAATAAAATATTGTAGCTTTCCTTCCACTATGCATAAAAATAAATATTATGAGACTCAAGGTAACAGCAATGTTTCTTAGGCCCCGTCTTACATGTATAACCTCTCCCTACCTATCAAGTTTAGCATGATTTTAAATCACTTTCAGTTCAATTTTATGTAGATTGCAGGATGAAAAGTAGAGGTTGGCAATGGAAAACTTGGTGACATTGTACAATGAAAATGCGTTTAAAAGTAAAAAGTCAAATATACCATTACTTCTCTCAGGTCCATTTAACTTTCGTTTGTTTGTTCGTCTGGCATAGTTAGCTACCTCTATTGCCCAGTTTGCTAAAGGCAGAAGAAAGAGTCGGGCGAAAGACACACTCTGCCATCTGGCCACCATGTTCTGAAAGAGTCCATGACAAATAAATGTTGAGTAGCTGCTCGTTCCTCTGCCTGACATCAGTGACAGGGAGCAGATGGCCTTCAATCAGCCTGACCTACCAGGCCTGGTATTAAAATCTTTTCCTTCAATCGCCTGCCTGAGTGCAAGTTCACATCTACACATCTGCAATAACATCTCACTGGCCCAGGCAAGCCTTTCTTGAACTTTTGCCCTGTGAGACCTGCTTCTCTGAGAGACTCGAAGCTTTGTTCGCCTAATGTGCCATGCAATTACTGAAATGTTCTTATGAGATCACTTTAGCATATTTAAATTCCTTAAAATTAGCAAGAATTATCAGGAAAAGAATGTACAAGTAAAAGAGTAATTCAACTCTGCCCCCCTTTTTTTTTCTAATTCACCAAGCTTTCTTTGATAGTTAACAGCAACTAGCAGCAAAAAGCGTGCATTAATTAAGTAAAATATTAGCCTTGGGCAAGATATGTCAAGACATTCTTCTAAATTCCTTGTGACAATAGCAAGTTGTTGAGCACTGGTGTCAAAATGAAGGTCATAATTGTTGAGGATGTGCGGACACTTTGAAGTGGCGATCAGGGCTCAGGGACCAGCTGTGAGGACAAATAATGACCTATGGCAGTACTGCTACATCATTACGAAGAAAACAACAAACATTATTCAGATATCAAAAGGCTTTTAAGCAGTAGCTTTTTAAATACTGAAAGTCATGGCAAGATATTACAGTTGTACCACAAACCAATAAATATACATATCACTAAAAATGCATATATGTTGTCTGTAAGTTGAGAAAAATTCTTCAAAATAAAATGTTTCAGAAAACTATTAGATTTACTATGTGGGATCTACTCTAATTTGTTCTTTTTGGATTAAAAATAAAGATGATCTCAAAGTAGTTTCCCCACACTCTAGTGGGCTACAACTCCACAATTTGAAAAATGTTTGTAAGCCCCATTTTTTAAAGTTTTGTGGCAATGTTGAACCATTTAAATGAACATATAAACACTTACAGAAGTAAAAAGCATAACCATTACATGAATTATGAGTTCGGGCTTCAATTACAGTCACCAAAAATTAAATAATTCACTATGAAGTTCTTTTAGTTTCTGGACTTTTTAACAATATGGCAACTAGCATTTTTTGAAACTATCTGCTTTGTAAGAAAGAAGCAAAACTCATTATCCTGGATTTTACATTTCTACTTTATTTATTTACTTTTAATATGTTAGTTTATCTGATCTGCACAACAATCTAGCAAGAGAAAAGCATCACTGTTTGACTTTTTATGAATGATACTTAACAATGTTCACATGATTTGTCTAAATCATTCATTTATCAGGTAAGAGATTAATGGTTTGGAGTATAAGTTCAGGTTTAATCTTAATGCTATGCTAATATTATTGGGTACTGTGTCTTCTGGTAACTTAGACTTGGAATGTGAATCTACACAGTTCTGTGCTTGATTTTTAAATATTTTTCATTCACAGTGTTCACATTTGCCCCTGGAGCCAAAACAGATAAGAACAAAGTATTATTACAGAGTTCTCAGCTACAGAGAGCCATCGCATCCCAGTGGCACTGTGTTGTCCTGTGCAGAAATTCAGAATGTGAACTCTGGGGCAGGACTGCGTGCACACAAATCTTACAGCCACCAATTAGTGGGCATATGGCTTTGCACACATCATCCTATAAGGAGCAAATTGTGATCGTAATTATATTCTCCTTACAAAATACAAATCTAATACATAGAACCAATACATCAACCGATAAATGTTAGTTTTTAAAATACCTCCACTATTGAAATGGAACAATGGGACATTTGTAAATTACGACCTGAAAATGTACTGGATTAATCAATTTGTCTCTATTTCTGTTGTGTATGAAACATCCATGTGATTTTGTCATCAACTACATGGTACAAACCATAATTTTAAAGTCACATTTTTGGGAGTATAAAAAGACTGGTTTTTTTTTCAATATTTATAAGGACTGTAGAAAAAAACTGTGCCACAAATAATAATTATAAATGCTGTTTATTTCCACCAACAAACTATGGTAAACTCCGAAATGTGTTCTCACAGCCAGCTGAGTGTTTAGAAACCAAAAAAACAAGTAAAATATTGTGATTTCTGGAGAAAAGACAGGAACACAAACATAGCCCATAGAAGCAAGGAGAGTTGTCTCGTAATTGAGTCCTGTCTCACATCTGGTTTAGATTCAGATAAAACCGTGAAGAGAGTGGTGATGAGATTAAACAACTGCTTCTTGTTATTAATAGACTCCACAATATTTTAAGCAATGACGAGGCTATTAGAATTTTTCCTCATTATTTCAGTTGAAAAGGACTTTCAAAGCTGAGATTAGACTCTAGATTAAAACTTAACAGGTATGTAGACTTCTTCATTCTGAATATAAAACTTTAATAATATGAAAAGTTAATGTACATAAAAAATAAGAAAACCAAAATAACAATTATAGTTAGGCCCTCATAATGTAGCAGTCCATTTTATATAATAAACACACTATGTGGACAGATTTTACAGAAACACTGTAAAATGCGCAGTCACCCTGGGTGTATACATGAGACACACAAAACAGGAAAAAGTTAAATGACAATATAGCTCTAGATTTACAAGTCCAGAAATCTGCAGTTCACATCCAACCATTCCAAATTGCATTAGAGAATATTTTATGACACACAGAGGAACAAAGCATCTTTTCTACTTTTAAACACAATCAACCTTCTCTTGTCACAATGCTTGATGCTTAGAGTTACTTATATCTCATTTCTAAGGGAAAGACATAGAGGCCATTAAAAAAAAAACATCTATTAACAAAAAAGATTAGGTAGATTCTGAACTCCGCACAAAAATAACCGCAATTGTGATGAGAGGGCCAAGACAGGCAGAGAGGCTACCCTGGGAGGAGGAATTTGGATTGTGGGGAGGTCAGGAAGAAGGCGGAGGCGGATGATCTCTGGGGTTGCTATGAAATCCTTCCCTTCCATCTCAGCACTGTGTCCTGGTTCTGAGTGACATGTGTTTACTGTTTTAAACTCCGGACACTCAGATTCGGGTGCATGTTTTCTTACACAGAAAGAACAGACAGTGGGAACACTAGTTGCTAAAAGGTACTAATCCCACCTCTTGTAAATTCAAAAGCAACCACTGACAGAATCACAAATCTATGAGTATAATTTATTTATTTTCCACATATAATATCAAGATAATGGAGTCTGATTCTCTAACAAAACTATTGTTGGTCAATATAAAAATATAAAACAATCAGATTATTCACATCGCCCTCAAAGAAATTACAAGATTTAACTGAAAACATCAATGAACTTTAATTTCAAAGATGTGACTTATAAAATGAATAAAATTAAAAACATTGTGAAATAAGATTATTTTAATATCAAAGAAATAAAAAACTATGGTGATGCTTTCACTTTATTACTGAAAATATAGGTGAAGGATTGTATTTCCAATATTAATATTTTCCTGTTATTTTCTTTGAGTTACTAAAAATAAATTCTTAAATATTAATAAAAGATATCAACATTTTTGGTTGTGTGTTATTTTTATACTTTGTGTTCAATACATTAAAATATTAAAAAACAAATTTGTTCTTCATGAACTGTATACTTTAATAAATTTACTTAATGAATATATTTTTGATAATAGTAGGAAATGTCCTATATATATATATATATATATATATATATATATATATATATATTATATATAATTTAGAAAATGTCAGAAATAGAATCTATGATATGTCTATGTCTAAGTTATTATTGATACTGCTTTGAGACACTTTAGATTTGGGGGGAAGAGGGATACACAAGAGTGTGTGTGTGTGCCTATGTGTGTGTGTGTGTGTTTGCATTTCAAGGTAGAAAAATAAAAAATATAAATAAAAGGCGTTTGTTAAGTAAAAGATTAAAATATTAAAGCAGTGTCTTCTTATTTCCAGGCAAATCTGCTCACCATACTCCAGGTTATTTTATACTTTTGAAACTAGTTTGTTTTTACAACAATCTATGCTTGGTTACTTAGAAAAGCAAAATAATTTCCATAACAACCGTCCCTTTGCTCTGCATCCAGCAATGTGCACTCACCCTCTCCTTGATGCCTAATGTAAATATTTACAGAAGCTGTAGCTGTGCCTCTACCTAGATGACAAGCCAATAATGTCAACCCAACCCACTAATAAGCAGAAGGGCCAGCTGGGGTGTCACCAGCACCCCGGCTGTCAGCATGCTGCCTGTTGTGCCTCAAGGTCACAGTTTTCCTTGCGTTTTGAGATTCTCTCCTACCAAAGACCACTGCCTACATCTCAGGAAGCTGAAACATTCAGAAAGTTGACTCTGGTCATTAGGGGCAGATGCAGAGAGCTCTTAACTTGGTCTTTAAAGAATCTGTTTCCCAAGGTATAAGTCAGATGTTACGCATATTTTTTTCTAAACATCTTGGCCAAATCAATTACCTATCTTAGCAGAAATATTTCCAAAAAACAGAGTCCTGTTTGTCTCATATGGACTCACTTGCAGAGAAAAAATAAACACCAGCAACTTAGCAGTCTTCTTCTTTTCTAAACTAATAAAGAATATGGGACAAGAAAAGTTAATATTAGCTAACATTTAATAATTAACACTATTAAACTAATACATTATATGAACAGATGTCAGTATTATATCTTATTTTTCTTTTTTGAGGGGAGGTTAAAAATAAAAATTTAAATATCAATTAAAATGACCTCAGCACAGTGCTGGGCGGGCGCCATCGTCCGCTCGTGTGCTCTCCAAATGTTATCCTATTATGAGGAGAGTGTGCAAGACAAGCGAAAATATTCTAAAAAACCTGGAGATTTGGAGAATCATTATAATTCTGGACTTAAGCTTCTTTTTTGAGGAAAAGATGAGAATGAAGTTATTTTTAGACAGGTAATTTTTAAAAGTGGGGGAATCTTTATGAGCCTAGTTGGCTACCATAAGCTGTCTCTGCAAAATTGAAAATGCCCCGGTATTGATAACCAGTATTGCTCCACGCCTGAGATAACTCCGAGTAATACTATGAAGGATGGGATGAAACCGAAGCTTGACAGGCGCGCATGACGAATGCAAAGGGCTGATGACTTCACAGCTTGATGCGACACTGGAGAAGAACAGCACGGGTTATCCTTGGAGGAAGAGAAAAATGAAGGCAGACGTGCACTGGGGCTGCGGGTCAGTGACCAGCGTTTAGCAGGCACGCAGAGGTCCAGGGCTTTCTTCCCGTGTGTGTGTGTGCGTGTGTGTGTGTGTGTACACACGCAAAAACGCACACACACACACTAGAGAGAATGTTACCATTAAAACAGAGCACACAGAAGAAAAGCAGACCAGAGAACAAAACCTAAGACAAATTTTAAAAAAAGAAGAAAGAAATAAAAGCCAAAAACATAAATCAATAAAAGCGGCTCTCATTTAATTTAGGCAAATGAAGATATTTACTTTTCCCTCTGGTACATTATTACAAAAAAGTAAAAGAATAAGGCAGGATATTAAGTCTCAGGTTTACAGACATACACTAACGGATGCTAAGAAGGCACCTTTGGCCCGTGGTGCACGTGCCTGTGCCAGCCATCTATCCAACAGGAAAAGCCTCATGGTATAAAACGTTGCCATTTGTTGTTCTAAAATAATGAAAACTTTTTGCTTGTTTTTAATCGACACATAATGAATATATATGTGTGTGAGTATATGCACATATATATGTATTACTATATATTGACTAGTATTTCCATCTCCCCACAGACTTACCATTGTTTTGGTGGTGAGAACAGCCATTTATAGGTGGGCGGCTTGAAATAGTGAAAGGGCGTGAAGCCAGGCTCGGAGACAGAAGTCTTCACAGTAGGACAACCGCAACAAGTCGGGGAGCACAGGTGCGCCCCTCCAGGTCAAGCTGCACGCCTCTGCCCTTGCAGCCGGCCCTGCCTCCAACCGTGCACAGTTCCTATGGGTACCTGTGTCTTTTGGGGAACACTCCAGATCCAAACCACCACAGATGGTGTGCACTCAGCGAACACCTTAATTTGCACTCGCGCCTTCTGTCTGACAGCCATCACCATGAAAGTGCTTCCCCGGGAAAGTCCTGGGCTCTGCTAACACTCTCTCTCTTTCCACTTCGCTGCTGCTAGTGTCGCAGAGAAAAAAGTGTCACGATCATAGCGACTGTCGTGTCTCTGTGAATTGCATTTTTCTTTGATTTCCAGGGAAGGCATTTATTTTTAGAATCAGCAACAAGTGGGTACCTTGTGTTCGACACTCTGAGGATAAAAAGCAGTAATCCAGATGTTGCTTAAATTGTGTTTAAAGAAGCGTCACCGCTCCCCCACACCTGCGAGAGGCGTCTGCATCCACACAGGGATTACTAAGGCCACGCAGGCCGAGTAAGGGGGTGGGGGGTGGGGCTAGAGGTAAGAAAGACTTCACACCTTCAGATGCATTATCTCAAATTGCTTCACCATCATCACAACCACTCATGATTGAAAATATGCAGAGAAAAAAATGAATTGCTACCTAAAATACAATAAAATATATTTAGATTCAAGAATCCAAATATTGATCTGCTATCCTCTAAGACTATCATATTGCATTTATACTATATATATATTTTTTAAAAAGAAAAGTAAGTATAAGTTCTCAGCTTCTCCTGGTGTATCAAGTTCTTTTTATTTACTTAGAAAATATACAATGCCTGGCCATATCAGAAAATAACTGTTTTATTTTCTTAAATAAAAATATGAATAAATACTTTATGTACATTATATGCCATTCAAGCATCACCCTCTTCATTTTAAATTCCTGATTTTGTAGTAGAAAAATTACCACAAACATTGTATCATAGCAGGAGTCAGAATGTAGCTGAAGATGCTGGGAGGCTTATCTGCTTTCAGAAACATGCACATTTGCATGAATGAATATATAATTGTAGAGTGAATAATGAACAATGAATAAGTAAATATACCAGTGAAGCATCAGACTTAGTCCTAGATAACTGTTCTGGGACAAAGGAGTCAGGTTAATCAGACCCAGAGAAAACACCTGATGAGACATTTCTCAAATGAAGGCATAGAAATTACCAACAGCTATCTGAAAAAAAAAATAATAAGTAAAAGCATTTTTTGAGACAGTCTCACTTGTCGGCCCAAGTAAAAGCTTAATATGACAAATTATCAGAGAAGTGTAGATGTAAACCACAATGAGATATCACTTTGCATGTTTTAGAATGACTCTCATAAAAGAGAAAAAAGATATTGGCAATAATATGGATCCAAACTACCCTTTTATAGGGAACATAAATTAATACAACCATTATGGAAAACAGTGTGAAAGTTCATCAAAAAATCAAAGTCAGAACTAACATGTGAACTAGCAATCCTATGACTGAGTATGTTACCAAGCACTGTGGCACTGGTAGGGAATAGAGACAGCTACACTGCATATTCAATGCAATATCCCCCGTAGTCAATACATGGATTTCAGTGTTTCTCAACTGATGATGAATAGATACAGAAAATACAGTACATAAACAGAATGGAATACTATGCAGACTTCAAAAAGAAAATTCTGTCATTTTGGAGAACATAATGAAACAGGACTACATTATGTTAAGTAAAATAATATAGACACAGAAAGTCAATTAATCAGTTATCCCCCTAATACACAAAGTGAGAAAAGTCAAATTCAGAAAAACAGAGAGGCAATAAGGGTAATTGCCAAAACCTAGGAGGGGGAGGACTGGAGAAATTTTCTTTCAAAGAATGAACAAAATTTAGTTGGATCAAAGGAATGCACTAGGCTGATACATTGTTAGATACCAAGGTGACCACACTAATAACAGCATGTTATATTTTTAGAAACTACAAAGAATAGATTTTAAATGTTCTCACTACACAAAAGTAATCTAATTTATATACTAAATCACTCCATTTTGCTTTGTCACAGTGCATACATATTAAAACATCATATGTACAACATAAATTTATATAATTTTGAGTTTTCAACCAAAACAAATAGATAAAATATACCTTTTCCAACGCACATCATTCAAGGTGTCTCATACAGTAACTGGTTTTGTTTTATGCAAATAACTATGCAGTGGATGTGTAGGAAGGTACTCTCAGACAGTCTTGGTAAAGAAATGAAAAACTGGTAATTATCTCTATCTCATTAACATATCCCAGAAATTTTATTGTTCTTGATTATAAAAGCTTAGGAATGACTATGGCTAGAACTAACCCAAGTTCACAAGTTTTCTGAAATTGAGAACCTGGTAGATCTGTCTAATCCAGACAACAAACATGGCTTAATATAAACTGCTTAAAGAGATTAGATTTCAAAGATCCTTAGGACAGGTATTTCTGAAATTATCATCAGCATGCTGATATTGAAGTGGGGATCGGAAGAGCCAAATAGAAGGATAGCATGGAATATGGAAGACACATGGCGAGAGGGGACTTGATAGGCAATGAAAGGAACTTCTGCACGTGAGTTTCTTAAACAAAATTTTATTGACTTTAAACAATTTTGCTAGAGCTACTACTACTACTGATACTTATTAATTATAAAGTCTTTAAGGATGTGTAGAAAGTCCATTTTTATTTTGCCTCAAATTTTCTTGTGTGTACCTGGAGATGGAATAATAATTAAATGTAACAGGAGAAAAATTTTACGCTGCCCCAACATTTTCACAATGGAAGAATAAACACTAAAAGACTTCTTGTTTTTAGTTCTAATTATCTGGAAAACTGCTTTCACTTTTTCCTTCATATTGGTACATTATAAAACTATTTAACACCAGAAATATTGAACAGCCAGGCCAATATTACTTTTTATGATGCTAAAGGGTATTTTGAGGAAATGTGCAGTTTCATTTAGATAACCTACAAAGAATTCAAGTACACTTAAACATATTAACTTCAGTAGTCTTATGCAAGCTTATTTTTTAATAAATTCACTTAAAAGTAAATTTTAAACAACAATTTCCACAAAATAAAATTATTTAAAAATTACAACACACTACATGCTGGGGTATTTCCCTTCCAATGCATTGTTTTGAACCTGTAAGTCCTATCAGGGGTGCAACATTATCAAAAGTAGAAAAAAAAAAAAAAGACTTTCCACAACTACCTAGAGATGTCACAATTTCTTGAGTTCCAATAACATTTTATCAGAAACCTGGCCAGCCTAAATATGATAAACTTGAAAAACCTGACATTTCCCTAAAGAAAGTAAAGGTTTCCTTTGAAAAATAATTCAGATTGAACATCCCCGACATGAAAATGCAAAATCCAAAATATCCCAAATCCTAAAATCTCGAGACCCACATGATGCCACACATGCACATATCCACATCTAATCTCATGTGACAAATTGCAGTAAAAAAATACGAGCACACTGGAAATACTCCACAAAAATAACCTCCTGACTCTGTGAAAAATTTTCATGACCAAGAATTCCTAAAGAAATTTGAGACCACTATCCCAGCTTTGCAAAAGACACTTGAAGGAATCTGAGAGAGACAGAGAGACAAGCAGAACCAAAAAAAAAAAAAAAAAAAAAAAAGGATGGGTATTTGAATCATTTGATTGTTATCCTTCTAAAACAATACCAATTGTCTCATAAAATATGTAAATCTTCCCCATCATTATTTTAATAGTACATAAGTTTGAAAAACATAACAATTATATTCAACATGGGAAATTTGTATACAATCTTTAAAAATATGTATGCATGAAGTTAGGAAGGGATAGGTTGGTAAAATAATAAACTAAATTGGTAAAAATGTTAGCAATTAGTGAAATGTGAGTAAATGATTTATGAAAGTTTAAAAAATTGGAAATACCTAAGCATAGCACTCTATCTATTGCTGTAAGTGTCGTGTTTTTAGGTGACATAGATGTAAGGACATTTAATGTAGTGACTCGATATAGACTTAAGCTTGTTCAATGCAGCATGTTTTCTGAAAATATTTATCTTTCAGTACTAAGCTAAGGAATATAAAATTTAACTTCTCACTTTTTCCCCCTCACATTTTCTATCCTTATAAATTTCATTGTAATAGTTCTTTTCTTGTGTCAACTGGTGGGAGAAGCCATGTTAGAGAATCTCAACAAAGATATAGTAAGATACAAGAAAAGAGAATTTTTGGCAAATCCCAGAAAAGGTCTCTGCTGGATCCAGAGAGGAGACATCAAGATATGGTCACTGCAGCCGTTCTAGGAATGGGAAACTGAGCTAACAGGTGCTGATTTGAGTGGTGAAGTGAGTCTGATGCAGAAGATTAAATGTGTTAAATATTGCATGGTTTCTCTGATTTCGGATACCCAGAACACAGGCATTCTATAGAACCAAATGGGTGTGATAGTGGGAGCTACAGGGGGATGAGGAGGGTTTGGAAGGGCCAAAATGGGGGAGAGATTGTAATATTGATGTGATTTGTACGTGCACAAAATACTCAAGTTCATTGTAAACATTATGTATTGTGTGTGGTGTATATAAGCATATATATATATATATATATATATATATATATATATATATATATATAAGTGGTTTAAAAAGAAAACAGTCTGTGTGTGGGAAATGTAAACACATTTCATGGTTACATTTGCGTCTAGCCTTAAGATGTCTCATGTATTTATGCAAATAATCTAAAATTTTTTTAAAAATACAAAATCTGATACATTTCTAGCCCCAAATTCTCTAGCTAAGACACTAAAATCGCACATTTATTATATCACCATTTTAGCAAGCAGCAAAAACTCAGAAATAAATTTAACAAAAATGTAAAAACCCATGTACTGAAAATTACAAAACTTTGGTAGGAGAATATAAAAAACAAAACAAATATAGAGGTAGTTACGACCGACTGAGATCTCCACCACTGACAGAAAATCAGTCTTCCCTCCCAGACAGTGGATAGTCAGGGCAAACAAGTTCATGCCTGAGCTCACTCTGTGTGTGTGTGTGTGTGTGTGTGTGTGTGTGTGTAATATATGGAGAGAATGAAAGGGATTAACATTTTAAAATATAAAAATATAGAACAAGTTCTAAGAGACTCATCTGTAAACTTGGGGGAAAATTTTCATAGTCGCAATACAAAATGATAAGCACAACCCACACATTAAAAAGAAAAGCCACAACAGAAAAAATGTTATCAAAAACATATACTTAATTCATGCAAAAAACAACTTAGCAATTGAGTGAGGCTTTGCCTCAAAATAAATAAATAAATAAATAAAAATACGACACAGGGCTGGAGATGTGGCTGAGCTTGAAGGCCTGGGGCTCCATCCCCGCAGGGGGAGGTCGGGGAGGGGAAGTACGCAAACAGGCGCAGAAGCCTCCTCTAGGCTAGGAGGACGCATGTGCAGAGGGGTCACGGGAAAATGATGGTGTCGGCTTAAGCACGGTTAGACATTTATGAAATTTCAGTGTAGAGCAGTAGTTGTCTCAGTTACTTTTTCTCAGTCGGGACACCGTACCCAGCACCCACAATGGCAGAAAGGAAAGGTTTATTTCAGCTCACAGCTCAGATGGCCTCAGTCCACTTAGGGGCGCTGGCGATGGTGAGAAGGGTCTGGCAGAGAACAGTTGCTCAGGGCCTCCGACCACAGCAGTCCCTGCAGGCCACGCCCTCGTGGTCAGCCCCATCCTCCTGGGGAACTGCCTGTCCCACCCAGGCCCAAACCTCTAACAGCACATGAAAGCCATGGCTAATTCCCAACATCTCCACTGGGATTTGTGGGGAGAACTTTCCAGGTCTAAATCCTAACAACAGTGCAACACACTAGGGTTGGAACATCGCTGTACTGGAAGGTCTCTTCACATGGAATGTACGCGAATTATAAAATAAAATCCCGATGACTTCAAGATATGGAGACTGCAGAAACGAAGGTTGACAAGTTGAGGACCAGACTGGGCTACAGAGCAGAACTTCCTCTCGAAAAACGAAACAAAGAAAAAAAAAAAAAAAACATGGAGATGGTTGTGACGGCAGGTTTAGGAGGAAGATCAGTTCATTTCAGGAAATAACCTTCCTTTTTCTAATCTACAACTTATTACATCAACCAGAATTCAAAATAACTGGCCAGCAGTATTACTTGGAGAATGAACACATCAAACAATTATTCTGATGCCAAATTTTTCCTCAGACTTAATAGCTCCACACTGAAACTTTTAAGTAGCTGGGATGTTCATTTTTTAATAGCTAAAATAGGATTTTGTTCAATGGTATTGTGTCACATTCACATAATGAAGAGAGTTCCTGGGATGGTTCTGGAAGCTACAGTTTCAAAATGATTTCTACAAATTATATCATAAGCAACAACTTGTGCATCTGGGAAGAAATGTTCAACATTATCACAAATTCTCTGTTCAGAGTTTTCTATTCAAGCTTCCAGTAGATGAGATGTCGTATTGCAGAGACAGATCTACATGAGAAAGTTAATGTTTGATTTGGCTTCCTTCATCTCAGATACATCAATTTGCAAATTTTTGACCCTGGTGGAAATTTTACTCCATGTAATTTATATCTAGCAATTTTCTGAAAGGGGAAATGTGGAGTAGACCTTTCCTGAGAAAGTGAAAAATATTTATTTTCCTTAGCAGAAATTGCTGGATTTTTACATGTCTTATTGTATTTTTCTCTAGCTATATTTTTATCCTTATCGGATTCAATGGAAGATGCAACTGAACCTTTCCTGTAATTTGGTTAGACAAAATTAACACCTACGGTAGCTTTTGAATTCCCTCAGACAGCTTGGAAAACAGAGGCTTTCCTCTCCTACCACACAACTGAAGTGTGTGACTCTTGCCACTGGATGGCAACCAAAATTCAGTAACGAGAGGAAGGCTGTGAGCAGTGCAGCAAGAGCCTCTAAATTTCCAAGGAAATTTCAAAGGATACTACTTTTAAAAATCCTACATATAATATAATTATAATGCAGCTCATAAATCGGAAGTCATTTGTTTATTTAAACTATCTCACCTTTCAAAAAATCATATTTTTAAAGAAATAATCTAAAGTCATGCTAGTCTGATTTTTATCATCAGGACTAGGTCAAAGTGTAATAAATTTTTCAAAGTTCAGCTTCTCAGGTTTCCTTTGAAGCAACCTTCATTTACAGAGAGAAGAAATGCAAAAGATGTGGAAGGGGCTGTCTCCTGCAGAACAGAGTGTGAGACTGTCAGGGTTAAAGCAGAACTGAATTTAATCCCCAACTCTTAAACTGAATGAGTCTTTAAACTTGGGTGGATTTTTTTCACTTATCTGTAGAAGGTGGGGAAGTATACTTACTTCAAAGTGGATAAAAGAGGGAAAAAAAGAGAACTAATTGAGGTAAAGGTGTCAGTTGTTATGGTTGACATATTAAAGACATTCTATTGATACAAATGGATAGGTTTTGCTTATAATTGACTCACAATATGTTTCATACATTATTTTTGGCTTATCCTGCCTGCATAATGCCTTCCTAAGGAAGGTCTTGAAACTCAATATTCAGACTGATTGGTGAGTGTTAAATAATTGTTCCTCTTTTCAATCATCTGCAACCAAGTTTGAAGTAAATCCACTTTCAAAACGACAATAACTACTTCCTTTTCGAAAACGTACTTTCTCATGCAAATTAGTGGTAGGTCAATGCGAAAAGCAAATAAAATCTAGTCCACAATGTCCGTGGAAAGGCAACCTTTATGCAGTCTTCATGAAGCTTGGGCACCTATGCTTCCAGGCCTTGGGAAATTAGACGAGGACAGGCAGGATCACAGGAATCAATAATGTCATGCCTTGAAGCAGGTCTTTCTCCTTTAGCCTCACATGACTTTTATTCCCATAATCCTCTCTTCCAAATTTAACAGGGGATTCTTGCTTTTAAACGCAAGAAGATAGATGATTACAAGAAAAGGCTCTGTGTAAGCTAACAATAAGGAGGACTGTATGTCTGTTATATCGATAAAAATGTAGGTTTCTTTTGTTTCTAACATTCTGTTTGTGGCACGAATTTTGAAAAATATAATTCTAAATTATAAACAAAGTAGCATTGAAAGTTAAAACTAAACAAAATTATAAACAACTGATCAAGAACAAATTATAGCAGATTAATAGTTTGATTTCTTTTCTGATTTTCAATCTCATGGCTTCACTTTATTAGAAACTTTCTTAAATAATAGTAACAATTTCTGACATCTTAGCAAATCTCTACAAAATTCATTGGCTTTATGATCTAAACTATCTTCCAGGAAAATAATACTGAAAAAAATTAAATATAACTGAACTTCAAAAATGGATTGATGTGCAAGATAAACTATTAATACAAGAGGAATCGGGGAAATTTATCTAAGGAATGTGTTTATAAGGGAAGTGCTGAAATGAAATAAACAGTTTTTATCTTTAAGACAGACAAGAGAGTAAAGGCTATGTTTTCTTTTTTCCCCTTTTTTACAAATTACGATCAAGTTCGAGGTCGTAGGGCATGAAATCAAATGGTATATAAGGAAAAACACAACCAGTTACATACTAAATGAAATGAGTATAAAGTGAAGGAATTAGATGTTAAAGGGCAGTAAGGGACGTTTAAGTAGACCCTAGATCTTGCAGGGCCTTGAGGGTCAGGCAAGAAACCTGAATTTCATCTGGAAGATCATGTCACACATTAGAGAATGCATTCATTAGAACAATTAAATAATTGTATTTACCTTAGTTTTTTATTTGTTTGTTTTTGACACAGGGTCTCACTCTGTAGCCCAGGCTGGTTCTGAACTCACTTATGGAGCCCAGGCTGGCCTTGCACTCAAGGAAATCCTCCTGCCTCAGGCTTCTGAGTTCCAGGATTATAAGTGAGCACCACTACTCCTGGCTTATGTGGTGCTGGGGAATTGAACTCTGGTACTTAACGCTTGACTTAATGAGTTCTAGGCAAGCGCTTTAACCACTGAGCCATCCCTCCAGCCCCTCTACCTTTGTTTTGAGCTACAGCAATAAATTAGTGATCAGGCAATCAAGGACAATGAGATTCCAGTTTAATCCAGAAGGATTGGAAAAAAGGAAGAGAAAGTGACTCAGAGCTCATTTAAGAAAAAGAAAAAAAAGAAAAAAACCTGAGTATCAGCTGCATGATCTGAATATCTAGTTTAACTTTCCCTTGTGTACTTCATCTAACTGGCTAGGGCCTCCATCTAGGAACACAAACCCTGCCCAAAGCCAGAGTATTTTGTGTCCTTTTCCCAGTAAGATGCTGTGAAAAGGACAGGAGCACTCACGTAGCCCCAGTGAGCATTTTTACAGCCAAGGCATATGGAGTTGTTTTTTTTTTTTTCCTCTGTATCCTGAAAATCTTCTATAAAAATTTTTAAGAGATTATGAATTTTGATAGAGTGAAGTATTTGAGCAAATCCTTTAAACTGTTTTCATTTTTTTGAAAAGCACATGAATAATCTTTATGCAAGTGAGCTGAAGTCCTTTGGGGTCTGAGCTTCCACTGACTTTCTGAGGTGTTCAGAAAAATAGCCCATTACAGTGTTGATAAGCTTGTCCTCCCTGAGCTCCCGATAATTACATAGGCCCCACTGTGAGCTGCTGCTCTCAGGAAGTTGCTGCTACACTGTACTATGATTTTGTCTTAAAGGAAATAGGATTTAGGAAGTAGTTTCGGGCAAAGGAAGAACTACTCTAAACCAAGAGATTGAATGAAAGCAAACAGAAGCCTCAGGTTCCTTTTCAGTTTCTCAATTTAAACAAAATCCAGACTCATCTCACATCAAAGTAATTTTTTAATAGATATAAAATGGACAGAATACATCAACAATTGCACAAATCCTTCCTAAAACATAATTGTCACTGCATATCTAATGAGTTAACAAAGTTAGTTGTAGAATTGGGCACTGTTATTTAATATTTTTTTCCTAACGCCCTGAATTCAGACATTCACAAGACATGCAGCAGCACCCTGGGCACCCATTCACTAACAAGATCTCACCGTATTTTACTCCAGATCAGCACCCTACCTAAAGGTAACAGCACAATTAACACAGAAAAAAGAGGGCAATTTTGAACCATCGCTCAAAAATAAGAGAAAAACATCAGCAAATAATACAAGGTGGCAAAAGCAATAATTTTGTGGTAGACAAAAACCTCTATTTTTGTTAAATGCTATTGGAAACAGAGAACATACCACTTAACTGAAAATGTCATATAACAGAAATGTTGGGATTCACTATTATCCAGGTCTTAAAAAAAAAAAAAAACAATGCTAGTGAGGGGAAAAGAAATAAAGAAAATCCTCAAAAAATAAATTGGAAAGGAAAAGATTTGATTATTTAGAGGATAATAAATTATGCACAGTGCTCAGGGTTAAAGGTCAGCAGGAAGAGCTTTAAAAGCAATTTTATTAGGCAGTTACACATTACAACGTTAGAGCAGGTATATGTTGGCAGGGACTAAAAGAGCTTTTGAAGGATTATGGAGAGATGTGTAAATATGTTCTGGTGGTTACTCGGTGTGTGGCACCAGATTGGAATTTAAGCAGTAGACCAGGATTCAGCACCATCTTCTTACTTATGCGGGTCTTAGAACTAGTATTTTGAAAAACATTTTTCAGTGAAATAAGAAAAATATTCATACTTACACTGTACACATCCGGTATGTTTTTGAATAAAAAATCCTAGTTATTTTTGCATCCATTTAACCAGTAGCTCCACTTTGACACATTATTTAGTGGAGACTGCCACTGGAGCTTAGCAGGGGAACAAGAGTTCCTGTGTCATGGTTCCAGTTTTAGTTCAGCTACTTGCTCCTGACAGAACCTTGACTTAGTGTCTTAATATTTCCAATACTGGGATTTTTTTCTGAAAACAGAGATCGTAATAATCTCTATTTAACAGGGTTACTGTAAGGATATAATACTAAAGCTAGGCTTCCAGTAAGCAGCAATGTTGTCTAATTAACTAGACATAATCTGAATATTGATGTGTAGACAGTCTCCCCAGACCTAACAAGGTTTTATAAACAAAGCCACATTAACATAATTTCCAGCTCACCATGCCTGCTCATTCTCAGATCCGGATGATTCTTCCTGGAAGCACCAAGTCACTCATCATCCCAGTTTCATCTTGACAAACATGCACTTCTCACTGGATGAAACCTCCGGATGAGGTCTGAACTAGGGGAAGCCTTTGAGACATGAGATTGTCTAGAGAAAGAGCAAAGCAGTGGTCAGGATGTCACAGATGAATGCCACCAGAGGGGCATCTGGCAGTTATTAGGGAGCCTGGGCTAGAGAAGGAGAAAGATAGCTGATGAAGTCTTACATATGGGTGACACTTACTCCATTTATTTTTGTGGTACTAGGGATTGAGCTAGGTCCATTACACTGAGTTCCATCCTGGTACTTTTTTTTTTTTTTTTTTTTTTTTTTTTTGAGACAGCATTTGCATCGGATGCTAAGTTGCCCAGATTGGGCTCAGACTTGAAACCTCCTGTCGCAGCCTCTAGAGCTTAATCTTTGTTTTGAAAAATTTGGAAGAAAGCACCTCAACAAGACTGGAATCCTTGCCCCATCACTGAGAAACAAGAGAGAGCTTTCGGCATGTTACTCTCAAGATGCGTGGGAAAGAGCAGGAAGGGGTATGTCTGGAGCCGCAAAAAATGTTCTCGCTCTAACGGGATTCATAAGGACTGAATTGCATAAATGATTTTTTCTCAACAGCCAACATCTGTGTGGGAAAATATTTTGCAAGGGAGGCGGCCTGTGAATGGAGTTCCATTATAAAAACCCAGAGGGTCTGGGAAATGGGGGCTGGACACCCACAGGAATAGTGGCAGATACCAGGCTATCGTAAAAGGAGGCATACAACTGCACGTTGTGCTCTCGGCAGTGCTGTACCTCTGCTGAGGATTTCAAATCAATGTCCTCAGGAAAGGGCACAACTTCTGGCAATTTGCAACCCAGCCCAATCAAAATGCAATATTAATTACAACCCAAATATCAGGAAAGTACTGAACTAGAGAAAATAATTTTTAATTTAGCCCCATGTTTGGTAGCCAGGTGTTTAATGCATTTTTTCTGTAATTTATACAGATTTTAATTATTTGTGTCACTGGTACAGCACAGTACATCTGTGCTTAGTAATCAGGGTAGTAATAAGGTCTACAGCCTTTGAACAATCACGTTCATAGGTGTTGCCAGGTTATAGAGTATTCCAGAATATACATATCTATAAATTGTATGGCAATAAGATACCCAGAAAACACACCAAACACATGATTTCTCATGTGGTCTAAAGAGTATGCTGTATGTACTTTCAGCATACACATTACACCACATTTAGGATGAAGTCTGAACCAGAAATTGATGTTCACAGGGAACAGGGAATCTCAGAGCTGTTACCCAGGGTAATTCACCTTCTCCTCAGGTTGCTCCCCCAGGGATCCCGACACCCCCCCACCCCCCAGGGATCCCGATCCCCAGGCCGCAGACAGGCCCCAGTCCTTACGGCTTGGAAGGTTGGCTCTGCCAGGAGGGATGGACTGGAGTAGGACGTGAGCAGAGAGCCCAGCTCCATTTCCTATCAGGTGCTCCTATCAGATGCTAAGGCCTCTAAAGCCTCTGCTGGTCTGAAGGGGTGCAGTTTCGCTCCTCGCTCCCTGCTGCTACTCCTCTCCTTCAGCAGCCCACTGCAGAGTGAGTACCTGTACACAATCCCACCTCCACCTCCGTCCTTAGGAGAATGGCCTTCAAGTACACCAACTTCTGGTGTGGGAAAGATTGAGGACTCCAGTGTCTGTCACCTCTGGGCACACGCCAAAGCGGGCCTCACTCTCACCGACTCTCTATTGGTTTCCCTAATTACTTCAAGTTGACTCAGCAGGATTAACCACCCAAAGCTGCGGTAGATGCGAGCTAGGGCTGGAATTACAAGTTGTGCCAAGGAGGCAGAGCTGACCTTCCCTTGCTTGACCCCACCAGAAGCCAGAAAGCAAAAATGGCAACACGGAGTTGATTCCACCAACAGCCAAAGAGGCTAGTCTTGTGAACCACCGTCATTCTCCAATGACTAGGGTCTGTGGAGGGACTCCGAGATGCAGTGCATGGACCTGGGTCAGGAGGCTGCTGTGTGGAGAAGGTACAGCCTCTGAGATGTTGCCCGTGAACGTGCCCCTCAGTACAGAAGCAGAGGTGCCTGCAGGTCAGTGGGAAAGAGGGGAGGAAGGAGCTAACAGAGTCCACTCTGTTGTTCAAAGCTGCTCAAGTATCCGTTGGGCTGCACGAGTCACAGGTGCTGTGATTCTCGTGGTCAAGGATCGCAGCTGTGTTCCCTTAATGCAGTAGCCTAGAGCCTCACATACAGCAGGCACCCAATAATTAGGCTGGTTATGATCAACTGAGAAAAATGGAATATCCCATAACAGAAATTCTTCAGGAGGAAACTCATTTTGAAGCAGCTTGAACTCTTCAAAATATCAAATAATTTGCACTTGTTTTTAATTTGCAGTTAAAAACCTACTTCAGTTTAACTTTGCAGTTAAAAATCTACTTCACTGACACAGAAGCAACAAGACAGATTCCTGACCTTCACGTGATTTTAGTAAGAACTTTTCAGACAAGTGTGGTTTCCCGCAATACTGCATTACCTACGACTTGTTCATTAGTTTCTTTTCAATTAAAAGAAGTTGGTGAAATCTTCATGAAGCTGAATAGTTTGTCATTGGGTTGCTAGAGAGGAAAGCGATGTATTTGCAAGTAAAATGAACAGGAAACTGCTAATTAGGAATCCCAAAACAATAGTGTGTTTTGCCAGGAAGAGCATTAAAATTTTTTACAGATAAGTAAGTAATAAAAAAAAAGTTTGTGGGGTAAATAGTCTCCAAAAGATGCATACAACAAAGCATCGTAAATTATGTCAATAAAAGTACTAATGGATAAAGTCTGCATCTTGAGGCTTTCTGTGTTGACTTGGACAGAGTCCCAAAGAAAGGCTGACTTGTGTGTCTGCATGAATAAATTTCTAATTAGCTGTCCAGTCCTGAAGCTTCTACATTCTACAAATAGCTTCATCTGCCCCAATGGACTAGGCAAGAAACTTGAGACCATAGACTGGTTTAAAATTGTACAGCTAAATCACACTGAAAACGTCTTGCTCAAAATAAAAGCCTTTATTCAAAATACCTGTGCTGAAAACTATATTAAAGCATTTCACTTCCCTTAGAGGTAGTTTTTATTTTGACCCTAACTTATTTCCATTAAAGGAAATATTATCATTAATAAACCACAGATTTTTCTTTCAGGTTTTTTTTTTCTGGAACACTACAGGAAGAATAGGTAATATTGATTTTTACCTTATGTTTATTTTCACTTACTCAGAAGTCTATTATGACCAGTATTTAGAAATCCTCAAACAGCTGCTTTTATGCAAAATTCTACCTGCTATATTCTGTATATGTATAACAATGGTGATTTTGAAGTTTGTCGCCTCCTGAGTGCTGTTACAGATCTAACTGTGCCTTGAATAATTAATTTCCATCGGTGAGACCAAATATCAAAGGAAGATGTAAGTGATGCTCATCTTCTGGAAATGTATAATACTTAAAATTCTGTCTTATGTTGAGGGCTTCACCTATTTCACATGCAAATTTCATTATATACAAGGTGCTCTGTACATCAAAATCGATCTTTTTCGATCCCAAAAACAGTTCTAAAACCTTGAACCAAACAAGAATCACACCATTTCTACCATAAGGTGACGTGTGTGGTGAAAACTTAAATTTTCTCAATGGAAATGTATTCTTTTCTATTTCTTTTTTTTTTAAATTCTTATGGACAGAAGAGGTAATTACTTAAAAAATGAGTTGTGCTGGCCTGAGGCAATGGTTCTCAGGCCCATCCATCAGAATCACTGGAAGGACTTGGTAAAACTCAGACCTCAAGACATGTCCAAGACCTGTGAGTCATTAGAGGTCTGGGATAGGGGAAGGAGATTCTGTGAACCACACTTTGAGAACCCCTGCACTTAAAGTTTTGGGGAGAAAAAAATGTATTTAAGGTCATAAATTGATGTAAACATTTGTTTCTTTCAGAAAGTATGGCATCACATTTCTTCTGAAGTAACATAATCATTATTTCTCTTATATACCTTTTTATTAATATATTAGGTGACATAAAAGTATCTTCTTAATACTGATTAATTATCTAAGATGAAAAACATTTTAAAGAGAATTATTAGATGAAAATAAAACCCATTTATAACTTTTTAAAAAGGCAAATATATAGTCCATTATGTTCTGAACAACATAGCTACTCCCTGAAAATAATGATTTTTTTTTGTATAAAAGAAACTTAAATATAAAATAATAATTTCTAATTACTAAAAGTTGCAACATGTTCTTTTAAATATCTGGGATGAATTCTTTTCCTTTGTATCACTCTCACTCTCTGTATACTTCAGTATTAATAAATTCTAAGATGATGACATATTTTCTTTAAAATTTAGTAAACCATATACTGATAGACCTACTTCCTCCAATTCAATATTCTAGGAATTAGGCAAGAAAACCTTTCAACATCAATGACAGACCCATCACCTTATCCTTAGCCACTTCTTTACACAAGGTGGGATCTGGGGGACCCAGCCTGGGCTAAGGTTCTACTCAGCGGGTTTGATGCACAGTATCCTGTCACTCCAAGTCAGTCTCCATCTTGCCCTTAATTACCCAACGACACCACTAATAAGACACGTAACGCAGCTGCCACTCATGTTCTTTCTTCTGTGCGATTCATTTCTCTAGGAATTACACATTCGAAATTGAAAATGTATCCATTTGCTTTAATTTGGACAATTTACTTGGATTTTAGTTGAAATGCATGGATATTAAAGTGATTTTTCTGCACTTTATAAAAACAAAGAGAAATTGCCTTACATTAGATGAATGTGTATAAAATTACTTTCAGAAAACAACTGGAAACACATGGAAAGAAATTAGAAAGCACATAGGAATGTGATAAATTATTCCTCAAATACCTGTTTTCCAATCCCCCCTGTGGTAGCTGTTTCTGTATCACTACCTATGAGGCTACTTCTCTTTTTTTAAAAAAATCAAAAGTGTATTTAATTTTAAATATACCATAATTGATTCCCTGTTACTAGATATTTAGGCTACTCCTGACATATGTTAAGATAAATTATGTGTACTGCATATTTTCATTTATAGGTACTGATACATTTGAGGATGCATTCCTGAATACAAACTGGGTGATTTGAAGGCCATTTGCTGCTGAAATATTGATACATGTTGCCTCTGCCCTTCAAAGACACAGAAATAATTTTACTTCCATGAAAAATCCCCTTTTCCCCACACCTTGGACAGTTCTGTGAATTACCAAATTCAATAATCTTTGTCATTTTAAAATGTAAAAAAGAAGTCACTGGCCTTTATAAATTCACCTGCATATGATTGTACTATAAATTCTTTAATTTATGTAGGGAAGGGAAAATATATTGCCCTCTGCCCTCTAAATGTTCACTGAAGTAACTGACAAAGACAGTTTAATGGCGGAAAAGAGACACAGATTTCCTACAAGCATGGAGGCCATCACACAGTATAATTAATTACCCTCTCCCGACATCATTCACATCCCTTTATTTATCCCGCCTTCTCTATTTCATTTTCCCTCTTTTTCTGTAAGACCCTCACTAGTACATTACCTACCACACACTGTCTCATAGAAAAACTTGTGACTGTGACATCCGTGTCATGCTATGGTTGTTTCCACCCAACAATCACTCACATCGGTATCAACTTGAATTTCAGTTTCAAAAGCTTCATTTCTAATCAGCCACGGATTGATTCCAACAGTAGCATAATGGGCTTTTATTAAAGCATTAAAATGAGATTATTTTGTTTGATGCAAAATGAGAATTACTCAAATTTCAAATTGCTGATTCATTAATGCGACACATATACAATTGACTAAATTCTATCTAGAATGATCCAAAAATTACCCGCATCTTGTCCATATACATAATTTATTGCAATGTTATACTTAAAATATGTAACATTGATATGAATACATACACAAGGTCATGTATCTTATATAAATGCCCGAGAGACTAGCAATAAATCTTTAGATTATTAGACAGATTAGCTTTCTTGCCATCAAAACTGCATAAAGTGCAGAAGGAACGATATTATAAATATCAGAACTAAAATCAATGAAACTGAAGTTTTAAAAAATTTAAAAGTTAATGAAACCAAAAGATAGTCGATCAATAAGCTCCTAGTTAAACTCAAAAAAAGAAGGAAAGAGAAAAACCCACATCAACATAGTTAGGAACGAAAAGGGTGAAATTACAACAGACAACGTGGATATACAAAGGATTATAAGAAGCTATTTTGAAAACTTAAAGTCTAGTAAATTTAAGAACCTACAAGAAATGGATCAACCTCCAAAATTAAAGAAGAAGAAATTGAACACCTAAGTAGACCAATATACAACTACAAAATTGAGGAAGAAATAAAAACACTTCAAACTAAGAAGACCCCAAGACCCTATGGACTCATGGCAGAATTCTCCTGGAAATTCAGGGATGCTTTGGTGCTAATGCTCAGCAAACTCTTTCAAGAAACCAAAAAAGAAGCAGAGCTGCCAAAATCTTTCCTCAAAGCTAGCATAACTTTAATACCAAAACCAGACAAAGACCCAATGAAAAAAAGAAGAAAACTATAGGCCAATATTCCAAACACATACAGATGCAAAAATACTCAATAAAATTCTCACCAACAGAATGAAGGCAAGTCATAAAGTTTATACACCATGACTAAGTGGGCTTCATCCCAGAGATTCAGGAATGGTTCAACATACATAAATCCATACAGTAATATATCATAATACCATCTCCATAGACGCAGAAAAAGTATTTGAAAAAAAAACATTCATTGAAGACTGATGAAAGCAGGAACAGAAGGAACTCACGTCAACCTGACCCAAGCCACTAACAACAACTCCTCTGCCAATATCATTCTAAATGGAGAAAGAATAAAAGTATGCACACTAAGATAGGGAACAAGAATACAGGGATGCCCACTGTCACCCCGACTATTCAACAGAGTGCTTGAAATTTTGACAAGAGCCATCAGGCAAAAGAAAGAAATAAAAGGAATATGAATCAGATGGAAAGAAGTTAAGATATCTCTGGTTTCAGATGTAATAATACTCTACAATAAAAACACCCAAAAGTTCCACCCGAAGACTCTTAGAACTAATAAACGAATTCGGTGAAGTATCAGGTCATAAACCTAACATCTACAAATCAATTGCATTTCTATACATTGATAATAAATCCAGCAGGAAGGAAATCAAGAAATCATCCCATTTCATAATAGTAACAAATATATTTAGGAATAAACCTGACCAAAGAAGTGAAAAAGATGTATACATAAAAAAACTACAGAATCCTGAAGAAAGAGACTGAAGAAGACTTTAGAAAATTGAAAGACATCCTAAACTCCTGGGTAAAAAGAACTAATATTATAAAATGGCTACATTCAAACCTACATAAAATTTCAATTCAATTCCAATCAAAACATCAACAGCATTCTTCAAAGAACTAGGGGGAAAAAAACCCTAAAATTTATATCAGGAAAGACCCAGAAATTTGTTCTGTTTTATTTTTTTGTTTGTTTGTTTCCTTTTGAAACAAGGTCTCACTTTATTGCACAGGCTGGTCCTGACCTCACTATGGAGCCAAGGCTAGGCTTGGACTCAAGGCAATACTCCTGCCTCTGCCTCCTGAGTTCTGGGATTACAAACTTGTGCCACGACAGCCAGTTTTATGTGGTGCTGGGCTACTGCACTCAGGGCCTTGTGCTTGCTAGGTGAGCACTTTAACTGCTGTTTCATTCCTCCAGCCCAAGACCCAGAATTTCTAAAGCAATCCTAAGTAATAAGGAGAAGGCAGGAGTAATCACAATTCCAGACCTCAAAATAAAATACAAGGCAATAGTGAATTAATCTATATGGTTATGGTCAAAGAACATACAGAAAGATCAGTGGAACAGAGTTGAGGACACTCACACAAACCCAAACAGCCTCAGCCGCCTGATTTTAGACAAAGGAGCCAAAACAATCCATTGTAGAAAAGACAGTATCTTCAACAAACAGTGCCGGGAAAACTGGATTTCCACCTGTAGGAGAATGAAATTAGATCCCCATCTGTCACCGCAGATATGGCGACACACTAGAATTACACTGGAATCAGATCAAAATGGATCAAAAAACTGGATATCAAAATAGAAGCACTCAACTTATTGGAAGACAGAACAGGTAAAGTTCTGTCCCTAGGAGACATGGGACAGGGAAAGATTTCTGAACAGAATGCCAGCAAGAAATAAGAAACGACCGCAAGAATCATCACACAACGAACAGGACTGTATCAGACTAAACAGCTTTTGCAAGGAAAGGGCGCAATCCACAGGGCGAAGAGACATCACAGAACGGGAGGTAACCTTTTCCAACACCTTAGACAGTATTAAGATCGAGAATATGTAAATAACTCAAAAACTTCCCTAAAATAAATGACCCCAATCAAGAACTGGGCAGCTGAAGTGAAGGAAAGCATCTCAGAAGAGGGAGCGCGGATGGCCAGCAAGCCTGTGAGACTGTTCAGCATTGCTGGCCGGCAGAGAAATGCGAACGAAAAAAACAGGGAGGTTTCGTCTTGCCCCAGTGAGACTGGCCTACACGAAGAACTCAAAATCAATGGTTGGCGAGGCTGTGGAAAGAAAGAAGCGCTAGTCCACTGCCGCGGGAATGTGATCTCACTCAACCACTACGGAAAGCAGTTTGGGGATTCCTTAGGAAGCTGAGGACACAAGTCGCATTTGATCTAGCTGTAGCTTTACCAGGCATGTTACCGAAAGGAATACATTCAGTGCATCATAAAGACACATGCATGTCCATTTTATAGGAAAACAATTTATAATAGCTAACCCTGGAAACAACCCACTTTTACAACAATAGAGGAATAGATAAAGAAGATGTGGTATTTATACGCAATGAAATACGATGCAGCCACAAAAAGACTGTTAGTAAAGGGACAAATCTCTGAAAGTGGGGTGGGGGGGCAAGAGGGTGAGGAAAGTCCCCAAAAGTGGGTAAACAGTCACTGTCTCCCCAAGCTGTTATGTTTTCACTGTGTTATTGAGTCTGTAGTTCATGCATAATAATAAATACATAAAATGGTGTGCAGAAATTGAATCTTGTAGCAATTCAGATATAGGTTGGCTGATGCTGACTGAGGGAGGCAAATATCATGGTCTACTACTTAAGTTAAAAAGACTGTTTTTCTAATTATAATAACATAAGTATATTATGTAAAAACTTAAAACACTATTCTGAGGGAGCCAGAATGCAAAACTTCCTTCTTCCTCCTTCTTCCAACCATTAATCTTTGTTCTATAAAGAGTAAAATGACCCAGGGGCTACTTTCCAAATGTGAGGACTGTTTCTTTCATGATTCTCTGGCTCCTGAGTTTTTATTCAATAACTCAAAAATGTATAACACACACATTCTCTGTGGTTGCTCTTATACATAAGACTGGCTGAAGAAACTTTGAAAGCCAATTATACAAACACAGAGAAATAAGTAGTTTTCTTTTGTCTCCCAGAAAAACAATGAAATAAAAATATGTCCTCATTTCAGTGTAGTCATAGGAAATAAAACCTTTTGAAAAATGAAATAGGTAACTTTATTTATTATGCAAACCAAAACACAAAGGTCAATATATTACCAATACTATCCTTGCAAATGTGGAAATAATTTCAAGTCAGATTTTTTTGTAATTCTTTGGACAAAATTTATTTACTTGTTTTGAGACATGTATCGAAAAAAAAAGACTTTAGTATTTAGGCATAAAATGTGAGGTGAAGTATGAACTATTTTTATACATCAAATGAGACTACACTGGAAAAAAATAAATGACTACTCTTTTCCATGTCTCTTATTTTAAAAGTAATAAATCATTTACTGATGAAGTCACAGAATATAATGTAGAAATGCAGAGACTAGACTGAGAAAAAAATATTTGTAGCCCTTTTACTGAGAAGAAAATAGCTTTTCAAGTATAAACCCAGTAAAAAAAAAAAAATGAAGGATAAAGGCAAGTCTAGGCCAGGAAAGTAGGAGTTGGCATCCCACAGCCCTGCATGCCTGCTACAGTAATGCAACCTCGAAGTCACAGTCTACAGAGCCTAATGACATCTGCACCTCCGGAGACAACAGCTATGCCAAATAGAGAGGAATAGATGCTGTGGGCTTCCACTTTGGTGAACTTTTATCTCAAATCTTTTTATCTTCCTCCACTGTCAACCTTTGATGGAAATGGGTAGCAAGTTAAAAATAGTCTACTTGTATCTTGTCCATGTAGAAAAAAAAATGGTGGACCCCCAGTGATGGCTGCTACTCAACCTCGTCTTGATCTAGGGACTCTGTTCTCAATATTTGTTTCTTCTGGGGATTCAATAGGTGAAGGGAAAAGGCTGTGTGTGGTGTGTGTCACCTTTAGAATTGTCATGTAGCACAAAATTATCTGCTGTGGGATTTACTGAAATTTAGCACGGTCTCAGAGATTTATTTCCATCGTGTTGATAGTTCAACTCTTAAGCCCAGTCAGTGACAGACTATGCCCAAACTATCGCTTAGCAATAGTGTTTCACTTACGTTGCTGAAAGCTTTGTTTTTCTCTCTTAACTTGCATTTCTTCCTGGAGACTGACATGTTGCCTGAGCACAAGCCTGAGCATCCTTTCCCCAGCTGGACCATCTGAGAAATGCCTACTCCACATTCTCCACCTCTAGCCCCCATTAAAAAAAAAAAAATGTCTAAAGCATTAGGAACTGATTATTTCCAACTTCAAATCTAAAATCCTTAATATTAACTTTTATTAATTCACAAACTAACCTTCATACTTTACTCTTTTCAAAATGAAAAAATGTGACCCAAGATTTGAACTGACCCAATGACGAAAGAAACTCAATACATTAAGAATTTAATTTCCAGTGAAGTAACTGAGTATATACTGTTCAGTTATAACATATCAGATGCTGGTAATTTACTTTAAGATAGCTAGTATTCTAATTATGTACATAAATAATTCATTTAACTTTTCCCCATTTTAGTGATATGTATAAGTGCAAAACAAAGTTTACATTGAGCTTGAGTACTCTGTGCACATACATATCATGGCAAAGTTACAGAACCTTCCCTTCTCTCTTTTTGATCTTCCCAATCCTTCTCCCTTCCCTTCAGTTCCCATTATTCTCCACATTAAGTTCTATAAAATAATTGTGATTTGACTTTCTCATATCAGAGAAACCATTCAATATTTCACCTTCTGCTTCTGACTCACTTCACCAAATTGCCTCCATTTACCTACAAAAGCCTCCCACCTAAGTATCTTTATAGATGAGTAGTAATCCATTGTGTATAAACACTAATAATTTTTAAATATGAAAGTATTTACTTTAGCCAGATTTTAAAGATAAGGCAAATGATACATTGAAAATTGAATAAGTGTGTCTGAATTCACATCATGAGTAAGAGGGTAATCTTTATTGAGAGCCTCACCAACTTGATTCCTAGCACAATGTCTCTAGCCACTTATATTCACAGCTTTTTTGAATGAATGAGTGTACTACAATAAATATGACAAGGCTTATAATACCGAGCTGTCCGGGCGGCCCCACAAACCTGATGTTAGACAACATTAGAAGGAGAAAATATTATCTGAAAGTTATATGAAAAGGAAATACTGCCTCAAATTGGAGAATTACACTCAAGAATATATTTGCTTGCGTTCTCTTTTGTGCTTCCAAGCTTGCTGGTGACTTTCCCAATACCTTTCAACCTTGAGAATTCTGTCAACTATTCACACTTAGACTTATCAGGGTTTGCTTTCTCTAAATCCCAATTTGAGTTGGAGATGGGCTCTGTCTGTATTTTTCATCTCTGGACCAACATAGATGACAGAAAAGACACATACTAAAGTTAAGGTCTTACTACTGTTCTGCGTTTATTATGTTTTCTTAAGGAGTTTTCAAGCACATAACAAATGTATAAAACAATGTAGCAACCGCCCTGTACAGCTTCAGTGATTACCCAGTCAGAAAACTTCACATTGTACACAGCAGGACCCTCTCCCCAGTCCATGAAAATGCAAATGCATTCCTAGACACTGTCCCAGCCATAAATATTTTATAGAAATTTGTTGAAACACACAAGTGGAGGCTCATATCACATATTGGCTCTTTCATTAGATACTTTCAAATTCTTCAGTCAAATGGGATAACTGTATTGCCTGAACACCTCTGGAATTTTGTTTCTCTTGTCTCAGAGTATGCTTTACTGTGTGTACATTTCTACTTAGTCTTAGATTTTAAGCCCCTCAAAAAAAAAAAATGGAGAAAATACCTTACATACCATCGCATTCCATTCAAGGTGTATCACAGTATTCGAATAGGGAAGTTAGTTTTCTGTCTTCCCCCCACTTTCAAATGAATATTGAAGTCTACTAAAATGGCACTCACTCTGTTGGGAAGAAGGCAATAAACAGCATAAAACTCTTCAAACTCCAACACGAGTTGGTGAGCACGGAGAGCAAATGCCTGAAGCACAATTCGAATCCCCGAGCTCAACATCCACCTAACTGGAGAGGAAAGCAAAGACTGTAAATGAATCTTAGGCTTTTGCCTATTAAGTTGGTCAGGATGCTTTCATTATAGAATTGAGATCGTTTATATCAACATTTCTGTGGTATGTGGCCTCTTATGGCCAACAGCAGGACGTGCGTGAAAGGCCAGTGTTCAAAGCTTCATCTGTATTTACAGCAGCTCCCCATCACTCATATTACCACTTGAGCTCCACCTCCTGTCACAGAAGCAGTACCTTAGATTCTCACAGCAGCACGAACCCTACCATGAAGGCTGCATGTGAGGGAGCTGGGATGCATGCTTCTTTAAGAATGCAGTGCCCGATGCCTGATGATCTGAGGTGGAGTGCAGACAGTGATGCCAGTGCTATCCCCATTAGCAACCTTGTTCGTGGAAAATCTGTCTTCCACAAAACCAGTCCCTCATGCCAAGACTTATTAATAGTCAAAGATCTTTCAGGTAATGAGAGATTTTCTGAGAGCCGACCATGATTCCATTCTACTGACAAGGCAAGAACAGCTTTATGATGAATTTAATGCCAACAATTTATTCTTTTTTCACTTCTCTGAGTTTAGCTTTCTAAATATGAATATTAAGTGCTCGCTGAGTGATTTGGTATGGAGCTAGACGATCCATCCCTCCAAGCCTCATGTACTTGGATGTAGTAGAAGACTTATGGAGCTGTTAGGAGATAGGGCCTGGCTGGAAGGGGCAAATGCTTGGGGCCTGACGTGGAGAAACTGTGCCAATTTGTTGTGATTGAGGAGTACCAAGGAGCCTTCACATGTGTGTTATTGACTAGCGGAGAATGAAGAAGAGAAAAGGCACCCACCCTGGGTATGTGGGGCCCAGCTGGCAGCTTGAACCAAGAAAGAAAGGAGGAAGAAAGGTTGCTACAGCTTTTCTTGGGAAAGCTCTGGACCTTGCCTTAGTCTCCAGATAGCGACTCTTTCCTCTGCCATTGGCTTTCTATCTGCCAGGCCAGGAAGAACTTTTCTCCAACTAGACCTCTGCCATGTGCTCCCATCATTGCTGGCTGCCCATAATAGACTATGTGAGACCTTTTGAAGCTCTGACCTAAAAATTAAAAAAAAAAATTCTTCCTTAAATTGTAGATGTCAGATATTCAGTCCAAGAAATAAACAAGTAACAATATACCAAGAGATGATTGACAACCAGATGAGTAAGTTTGTGAAGCAAGAATCAAAGAAATAGCTGTTTGGGAGATGCAATACCATGCAATTATCACTAAATTAATGGATAATTTTTAGAAAAGACTAAAAATGTATAAATTGACCTGAGGAGGGGAGAAGTTTTCCTAGACTTCAGTGGTAGGTAAGAATGTCAGGACTTGAACAGAAGTTGATAAAAACGCTTCTCTTTCTAACATCTCCTGCATTGCTTGCTATAGACCCCGCCATGGAATATATATTTCAGGAAATAAAGTATCTGCCAAGAATGTTCTAGAGTGGCAGACAGAGGCTAAACACAGTGGATAGTGCACAGTCAAGAAATCTTTAAATTTATTTTCCTTCCAGACTTCATATATCAGCTGCTCTTGTATTTGATCAGTTAGATCTACACTGTAGGATCTGTAATGTAATGAATTCTACAATCCCATATAAAATATTTAAAACTTTTTTTTCTGTTGCAAAGCAGCATGTGTTTCAATTTTTTCCTGGCTGGAGATGAGAAACACAGCCTTTTGACCATGAAGATGACTTTGCCCATCGTACATTTCCATTCCTGTATTCTCATATTTTTTTTCATTAGGTAGAATCCCACATAATATGATTCTACTCCCAAGCACTTGATATTATAGAGAGTTCTTTAGACTTTGATTTTACAAAAAAAAAAAAATCAATAGAAGTACGTAGTACAGAACATACATGATCTTAAAGTCAGAAAATAATCATCATACAGAGTCAGCCACAGGTAGAAGCTTATGACTCTCCTTCCTTCAATTCTTTCTTTCAGACATTTGAATTCATTTTGAACCCCATTTTAACAACCACAGTGCTATCACCAGGCAGATTCCCAGAGTTGCGAATCTCTAGCCCTTGCTAATACTTATAAAAAAAATGGTTTCCTGAGAGACCTGTTATTCTCACAAAATTACTCCTAGATGTTCAATAATAGTATTTATTTGTAGCCTCAGAGATAATATAGCACATCTATTCTAAAATAAATTATAGTAGAGAAGAAAAAAGAAGATAATACAACATATGAATGGAAAAAGCATTCAACATTCTTAGCATGGCGTTGCTTTAAGGAACTAAAATAAAACAAAAACACACATGAGGGAATTCATGCCCCTAGGATCCAAGGTTGAAAGTGGGAGTTGGAAAAGCTATATATGTATAGATGCGTGAAGAAAACTACTTTAGTTAAATACTATTCTTCAGTGGTAGGGCTTTGGAGCTCTAAAGAAGGACACTAAGCTGGGAGGATAGCTTCCCAATCACATTTTTTGAGAAACTTTCAATTCTGAACAAAATGTAGTAGGTCGTAGATACAACAAGTGATTAATTCTGGGAGGGCCTGACTCAAAGACGTTAGAAGCCTTATGGACTAGGCAAAGTGTAAAAGGAAAACTGGTGTGAAGGTCATGAAAAGCAAACTATCTTTGCCTAAAAAAAGCAACTAGCTGCGACATTGATAAAAGTTAGAACAATCCTGAGAACTTGATTGTATTTATAACAAAGTTCCTAACATTAAAAAAGCCACGTTAAAGAAAACATGTTATCGAATGCTGTAAAGTAGGAAGAAAACAAAAAAAAAAGAATAAAAATAAAGTGGCTTTACAGATAGCAAAAGGGCAAAAGGAGGGAAAATTAGGTTAAAAGTAAATGAGATCAATAAATAAATAAATAAATGTCATCATTTGCATATAATAGAAACTAGTGATAGGTAACCAAAAATGACTCAGAGTTCTTTTTTCTATTTTTACCTGATGTTTTAAATTTCAATTACAACCAGTGGAGAAAAAAGTTTCATGTTATAAGAGCTATAAAAAAAAAAACTGCATCTCGAGGAAAGCACTCAGGAACATCAACTGAATCAAAAGAAAGTAAAAATAATCTGGCGTATTAATTTTAATTTAACAGCAACTGGCTAGGTTAACAGTTGTTGTGGAGGTCATAAAATGCTGGAGACTGAGTTATTGGATTATCTTTCTATTAATCAAACGGAGAATTTGAGGGAGAGTTACTGGATTATCTGTCGATTAATCAAAGGGAGAAGGAAGCCCTGGCAATTAAGGAGCTGCCACAGGAACTTCAATGCCCGAGAAGACGAGCACAAATCACCGAACAATCAATTTGCAATCAAAGAGAACTGAGAGCAGAGTAGGGACCGGCCTGCTCTCAGAGAACAATCTTCTTTCAGAATGAAGGAACTGAGTGGGGTACATAAGAGTGACCTCAAGAGATGTAGACTGCCTGGATTTCAGTAATACATTTTCATCTGAAATCAGACTTGCTGAACTCTTGACCTCAATGTTACCGTACAGTGTATGGAAAGAACAGTCTCTAAAATCACTTGAATTAAAATAGTTTTCATTTCAGAAACCCAACTCTCTTTACATACAACTGATATTTGAGAGATTTTCATTTGCAAACACAAAGGAATTTCACGTCCCTCGACGAACGTATAGGTGATCTCCCTCGGTTTTATAAGACGGTGATGATACCGAAACATTCTTTATAGTTTTCCTGCAATTAAGGCTACACATTTGTGCGTGTAAATCACCTTACCAATCACTTCCTAAAAATGCCGGCAGAAAGGACATCTAGCCAAAATTATTGCTCTGCTCTTATAATGAATATAAACTCAACCTCAGGAACACATTTAGTCTGTTGTTTGTCTGCCAAAATTTCTCTATAATAAACGTGATGAGTACTATTAAAATAGGAAGAGTATCTGAAATATGATAAGTATAGGATAGACACATACTTAGATTAGTTTTCTAAAAACTGAATGGTATTAGTTATCTTAACTAACTATAGCTCTCAAAAATGAGAATATTTTATGAGATGACGTGTGGAGAACATATACTGTGAGTTGAAAATACTGTTACTCAAAAAAAAAAAATTTCTCAAATCCTTTATTTTTCCAGTCATATTTCCTCTTCTGAAAAAAATTGGTTAGTACGTTAATGTGGCAACAGTTACCTGCACTCAACCTTACGTAAAAATCTTTCTAAATAAATTTAGCATCTCAATATTGAATCATATGCAATTACTAAATGCTAAATATATGCATACTGTTACTTAACAATGTCACAAAACTATTAGAAAGTCTGAATTAGTAGAAATTAAGTGCATAAATAGAACTTTTTACAAGGTGAATTGCTACTTTTTACAAAGATAATTTTAAAGAAAAATTTATAAATTAGCCATTAAGGAACAAAATATTGGCCTGCATAAAGGCCCCCATAATTCTAGAATCCCTGTACTGCTTATTTTCTCTAAAAAATAAATATGTACAATAAAATTGAAAAATAAAAGTCCCATCCCAGTGCTCTTACCCAAAGTAGGGCATTTTTAGAATTGTCCTATAATTTTTCAGAAATATTCTATGCAGTACCAATTTTAGTATCAATGTTATTAACTCGAATCTGTAAGTGAAATACACACTATCCTGGCTCTCACCGTTTTACTCAACAGTGATTTGGAATCATTCCACAGCAGCACATATAAATACGTACTTTTCTTTTTACTTCCACATAATATTCCACTCTGAACACAGCATAATCAAGCAGACTGCATAGATATTTATAATTTTGCATTGAGTTTGCCCTGGAAAATAGATCTTATTCTGAACTCACACTAGGAATTGACTGAGTCATAAATGGAATTACCACTGAAGTTAAATTTTTAAAATGTCAATGTAGATATGAGAGGTTTTTATTTTTTTTTCAACATCAAGTAGAAAAGAGATAAAGCCCAGGTGACTTATTCCTGAGAAATAAAGGCAGTTTTGGAACAATTAAATGAGGTCCCACTTACGTAGCCCTTAGCTCACTGCTGTCCAACAATATGTTCCCTTTGGAAGCAGCCTAATGGTGAGGAAGGGAGCTCAAGTGTGTGGGGGGAGGGGAGCATCTCTACTGGCCCTGAAAACCCGGAAGCAGAGATAGGCGGGGATTCCTGAGATAGGAATAAAAGGGAAAATATCCTGAAGGAATGCATATCCTTAATGTGAAGAGGTTAGAAGAGAGCCTTTGAGGATACATAATGGCAAAGTGAAGCTTGTGCGCGGGAGACTGGAAGCCCTGTGCGTGTGCAAATGGCCAGTGGGCCCAGCCTGGCTGCTACAGGAAAGGGAGCGCATGGTCTGGGAGCCCTGGGGAAGAATCAGAATAACACACTTCCCACATTAAAACGTAGTCACTCTCCATGGAGAGCTCCTGCCAAAGAGTTGCTTTCTTCATAAACCATTAAAGATCTTCAAAATACATATTATGCTGAAGAAAATATGTACTTTGAGTTGAAAATACTGTTCCTCAAAAAGAAAAAGATTTCTCAGATTCGTTATTCTTCCAGTCATATTTCTTCCTATACAAATCTCCAACAAAATAGTCATGAGAGCAGGACAAATTGAAACGAAGAACTTAAAACTATAGATTCAGAAAGTATTATGTAATGTCATATTAAAGACATTTATATAATATGTGTAAATGCTCATTAATCACCAGGGGATTCCTATTAGTCCTTGTAGAAAAATCATTGCTACACAAAAAGATTTTCATTTCAGTTTGAACAATGTGCACAGAAAAATTGTAAGTCAAGGTAGAAACTAATTAGGAGATCTTAGAAGAAGAAATTATATTGGCGTTATTATTTAAATGACTCAAGGTACTACACATGCTATAACTGCTGGCATTGAAAGCAAAAGAAATATTTATAAAATTCTCACATTCCACTGTCTAAGGGACATACTGAAAAGGGAGCACTGGCCATCCATTTGGCTAAATATTTTGTTTAAATTTAATTGTACTTCTTATCTTTAATAATCTCTTCTGTGAATGTTAACTCTCACTTAACATTTCAGGAATGTAGGTCAATTATAAAGAATATGACTAAAAAGGAATATGGTAGCAGTTTTTATCAGACAAATTTACATTAAAATTTCTTGTAGCCTACATTTATCATCATAAACTTAACACATTAAATAAGCATTCTTAAGTTAGTCAAAGTACAAGTTAAACACTAGATCTCAGAAGCAGAAGTCATATAGACATGATTGTTGTGTAAGACCACTTTACTTAGGAAAAGTAGGAAGAGAGCGATAAAGACCTCAAACTCAAGACGACTTGGTAAAAACAAGGGGATAGAAGCTTTCGTTAACAGAGTTAGTCCTGAAAGAAAAGTATGTTGTCCCCTAAAGAACATGTTAAACGAACTCATGGCTTTTGTGGTAGCTAAGCCACACATCCTCATGAGTAGCGTTTGTAATAAGAAGGTGTAACACTCCCACCTTTAGTTCTGGCGCTGTTCATATATGGCATACTTTTTCACAGCTTCAAACCCATAGTATATTACTTAATAGATTCAAATTCAAGAATTAAATTACGTAAGTACATTTTGTTTCATGCTTTAAAATTTCCATCCAAATACGAGAACTCCATTGTCCCATTAAATTAAATCACCCTACCATAATTGTCAGCATTGGTAAATCAAGGAACACATTTTTAACTAGTTTTATTAAACATAGTGAGAGAATTTGTGAATTTTCAAGCTGACGGACGTACTGGCAAGTCCAATCAGCTTTGGAAGCAGAGGAAAAAAACAAAACTCTCATGGAATTCTAGAACGAAACAGAAAAGGTAAAAGCAAAATTTCACTTCTAATTTGAGAAATACATGCAACATACAAAGAGATACACATGAAAGTGCCCCCGCTATTATACACACACACACATTCAAAACAGATCTCTGTAGGTAGATATATTTATTAACACTATGTGTATATTGTGTATATATATATATATATATATTTTATTGCATTTGCTCATTTTTCCAATCGCTGTGCAAACATATATTTGATAAACAAAAACCAATTGGATAGAAGATAAATGATAATTTTAAAAGTGGGACTCTTCTAAAAGTCATAAACAAGAATAAAATAAGAGAAATTTTTAAATACCATAGAATGCCACCATATTTTTAAGTGTTCAAAAGAATCAGATTTTTAAAAAACTAAAGACAAGTTATCACTAACTTGGGTGGAAAATGAAAATAGAAGTAATTTACTCAACATTTAAGAAAAGAAAAAAAAAGACAAAAAGTTAAATTTTCACAAGACAAGACACACAGAATACCTTTGTGCTAGATCCTGCCCATTCCAGCAAGGCTGTCCGTCAGCAGCAGACAAGTCATTACTGCAAAGCTGGTCAGCCAGGCCACCGTAGAATGACCGGTGCAGTCGGAGGCTGTTGATAAATTCCCTGTAGGCAAGAATAAGATACCGAGTAAAACCTCAATCCCGTAATCATCCGTATAAACAGCATACATTGTTATGTATAATATTTAGAATGCAACATTTTGATTTTCTCTACTTATTTTCCTATACTTATACAAAGGCATTTTTCTAACAATCAGGGGAAAAAAATTATTGTTTAAAAAACAAACGCAGTATTCAAATGTATTTTTTAAATAAAAATTTTTACTTATTCTGCTTGTTTGTTCGTCTGGCTAGCTGTTCAGTTTCTTTAGAGACAGGGTCTCACTGTGCAGTCCAGGCTGGTCCTGAACTCAATATATAGCCCAGACTGGCCTCAAACTCAAGTCTATCCTCCTGCCCCAGCCTCCCAGTGATAGGATTACAGAGCTGAACCACCTTTCTCAGCCAGTATGTGATGCTGGGAGGTAGAATCTGAGGCCTTGTGCTTCCTTGGGAAGCACTCTAATCATGGAGCCTGTGGGTTTGAACCTTATATAATTCCAGGTTCAAGAGGTTTTGAATATGGACGAATATGGACTACAGATTTGTGAATCTCTCTCTCTCTCTCTCTCTCTCTCTCTCTCTCTCTCTCTCTCTCTTTCTCTCTCTCTCTCCCTCCCTCCCTCCCTCCTTCCCACTCTCTTCATCTTGCCTCTCTGAAGCCCTCCCTAGCGGCAAGCATCTAAACCTCAGTGATACTAATTATTTTTCTTTTCCAAGTAGAAAATGTCAGAGGCTTACTACATGTCAATTAACTGACTACTGATTAAAAGTTTAATAGTCTTGGGTTATTTCATTATCTAGTCTTTCTAGTATCTCAAACCATATAGCAGCTTGCCTTTATTAACTATGATATAACCCCCAGATTTATAGATATTTCAGAAGCCTGAAAATACAAGTAATTGCAGAGAAGAATATTTGATATATCAACTGCAAGTATTTTCTTCCCACACTGATTCATCTTCACTATCAATTATGAGAAAGAAAAGTCAGTAAAACGAAGGTTTTTGATACTTTTAACTCAAAAGGTCATGACTCTTGAGTGACTAAATCAAAGCTTTGGAGTAAAAACAACTTACATTTTACATTTCAAAACTTTAAGTTTTAAAGGTGCTGGTTCTGAATTTTTGGACATAAACAAGTGTTCTGGAAAAAGAATTGACAAGACCTATGCTGATACAATGGAGAAGAAAAGCACAGGACAGGGAAATTTGGAGAGAAAACACCCAGGAAATCTAAGCAATGGGCAGTCAAAATATAGCAATCACAAATTCACATCCCCAAATGGCCATAAAACATATGTGATTTCTTAAAAATTAGTTCAAAGATGGGTAACTCTAAATTACAGCTGGAGTCACCGCATTTAAAAAAATAATTTTAATTCTGACAGCACTGTGGATCACTGATTTTATAATTCATTTCCTTACTGGTTCGTAAAGACCAATTTGCGGAATTTTCTGGAACTCATCTGTCCAAATGGTAGTGCGATTCCCTAAAGTATAACATCAGAAAACATCACATGATTAGAAGTCATCCCAAGTATCTGATTTCAGCAAAACTTCCCCAGATCAAAGTGACTGCAAGAAGCACAAATCTGGTCCAACTCTAACTTATGATCAATTATAAAGAAAGACTTTATTTTCACGCTGTCACTGTAATTGTATTTTGTATGTACTATTTTAAGTCAGCTTCTGCTGTCAGAGGATCATTTCCTCTGTGATGGCTTGGTCTGCTCTACTTGCATGAATAAATACCAGTCCCTCTGTGGCAGCTACTAAAATGTAACCAAAAAAGAAATCGGTTCTCTTCTGGAAAGGTGTGAGTTTCAACGAATGAAAAGTATGTGTAGCACCTCCCTTAAACTTCATTCACTATAAATGATCACATTTTTGAAGCCAAAGAATTTTCTAGAAATGAAAAGGACAGAAACAAATGTGAATAGTGAGAATTACAAACGGACAGTGCAAATCCTGAACTAAACTAGACCCCAAAGCCCTCTCCAATCCTAAGAATTCTCCCTATTTTTATTTTTCACTTCACACCCAACTGCCCCTGTGAGGAAGGTTCTCGTTTTCCTCTCCATGTCCTCTTTTTCTGTGCTCTGCTGCCACTCAGTCCAGCTCATATCATTTTTCTTTGGCCTCACTGCCCTAGGTTTACAGATCTTCCATCTCCCGCCTTAATAAACATCTCCCATTCTGGTAGGAGAGCTTTCTGCCAACACTGAAATCTGGTGTTGCACAAGTATGCTGTGAACTTACTTAAAGACCAACTGTGGTCGGTATTTAAAAGATGTGATCTGTTTTTCAGAAAGGCAATAAAACACCATCTCAGCTCAACGTCAGCAGTAACAAACCACACCTATGGTCCTGTGAAGTGAGATTCTTTCTCTTTACCAGACACATCCTCATAACATGGCCCATGTTTGCCTAAAAGCATTGTCACCCTAGAGTTTTCCCACTCATTCTATAAACAATCAGCTGCCTATTTTTTTTGCCACAAATTACTACACACTAGTGAACGCTTATTCCTGTGTTGGCTCTTGGGAATTTGTGTGTAATTTATAACGAGACAGTCCCTGATTTCCAAACACACGCACGGTGGAGAAAATCTGCAATAATATGTCACATTTGAGGACAAGAGAGAAATAAAGAAACACCCAAATATAAAGTTCTACTCCAGTGTTCTACGTGAAACACGCACAAACAAAAGCTTAGGAAGGGCAAAGGTATGAAAAAAAGTTTGCATTTGAGGGAGTTTTAAGAATGGAATACAGTAAAGAGAAAGAATAGGCAACATTATTCTCGGCCATATGGATTATCTTAAGAGACTTCAGTTTCATTTCAAAGGCAGTGGGAGCCATTAGGTTCTGTAGGAAGCAAATGACACTGTCCTCATGACAGCTATGTGGAAACAGACGGAAACGGTGAGGTCACTGAGGGAACTAGAACCAAAATTCAAGAGAAAAAACTGGGACTCAAAAATGTTTGTGTGTGTGTGTGTGCATACACACACACACACACACACACACACACACACACACACACACACACACATATATATATATATATATATATATATATATATATATATATATGACTGTGAACATAATGAAAAGTTATGGGTTTGAAAGACATTACAGTTCCGGAATAGATGGTAAAGTAAAAGAGATTTAACATAACTTCAAGTTGATATTTCCCTTTGATATGACAAAGAAGATGGTTGTAATACTCACTGAAAGAAAAGAAAAAAAAAAGAGAGAAATACGATGCCAGCATCCCACGCTACACTTTGAATTGTTCTTATCTTGTTCCACACTTCCATCCCTGCATAACATACATCACTTTCTATCTAACTCAACAGATAACACACATACTGATTTTGCCTATTTCCTTACTACCTCCTCAACGTAGACTAACAAGTTCAAACAGGCAGGATTTTGTGTGGGTTTTGCTTGTTTCTGTTATGTTCTCCACTATGTTGATAGACCCTAGAGTAGCGGTGGTGACACAAGGTAGATATAATGAATAATTATTGAATTAATAAGTGAGTAAAAACTAAAGAATGATCTCATTCTCAACATGCTCAGTTTATTGAGATTTATTCAAGACACAGGGCACTTAGAGAAACCAGGGATGCTACTTTTTAACAATATGTGTAAATAGCCTCTGGGAACCTCGCCAATATACAGATTCAGATTAAATAGTTCTGCATGGGAACCAAAATTCTGTATTTTAAAAAGCGCTTAGACAATTCTGACTCTACTGGTGCAGGAATCATGACTACTCTAAAGTTTGCTGTCAAATCTAAGAACCCATACTGACTAGAAGTATGACATTAGAGCCATCATCCATACAGGTGAGGACTGAAGCTGTAGACACACCTCTCAGGTGCCATACCACTGATAAACAAAGTGTATCTCGGCAAAGTCAAAGGGGTACACAAGTAGGAGACCAGTGAAAGAAAATTCTTAATAAGTTATGTAAGCTAAAGAGTGTGGGAATGTGGAATTCGATTCTCTACAGGACAAGGACCAACCAAAACGTACAGTGAATGTTTACAGTTAAAAGAAACTACTACAGGAAAAGAAAAGACACATTGCTACTAGTCTCACACAAACGAATCCCTGACATTTTAAACATACATCGCCAGTTATTCTTGCCCTGTTCGGAAGCAGCTCTGAACTGCACTCGTGGTCTTTCTGAGGTATGACCAGGAGAACACCGAAAGCTACTGCCCAGTGCCATCCAAGGCCAAGGCTCATAGACACGTGACAGCATGCCCTTGTCCCCTTCCTTCACCGGATCTGGCACTGTTTGGCTCCTGCTTTTTCCACCAAATCAAAGTGACCGTGGAGGGCAAAAAACTCAAATCAATTCAGGACACTGAGGCAGCCACAACAGTACCATAAAAGATTCTCCTGGTGAGAGGGATGTGCCCTGAGCAGAGGGGGGATTAACGGTCTGTAGCATTTACTGTAATCATTTTTAAATTTAAATATTCTCTATAGTTTGTGAGCATACGTCCATAGAGAGGGCCATGTTGAAAAGATGATTCAATACTGAAGATTTCTTTGTATGTGATGACTAAACTGGGCTGTTTTCCAAATTCACACATTGAAACCCCAACTCCTAACATAACATGGCCTTATTTATATGTATGCATGTGCACAACATATATACACATACATGTGTATGAGCACATGTGCATATATACATACATATTATACATGTGTGTATAATATTCATGTGTGTGTTTGTGCGCTTATGTGTCTTAATCCAATGTGACAGATATCCTTGTAAGAAGAACCAAAGAAGGTGGCTGTCAGCAACACACATGTGCTTCTGGGAAGTTAAACCTGCTCACACCTTGATCTTGAACCTTCCGGTCCAGTTCTGTAAGAAAATCCCCTTCTGTTATTTAAGTGGCCCGGTCTGTGGCATTTTATTGTGACAGCTACATTGGACTAATACATTGATTAAAGCATTGACTACAAATTTGCAAGAAAATGAGCAATAAGCAAGAGTGACAGACTGGAAATGGGAGTCTGAAAAAGCAAAACAGTTCGTGAGCATATTTACTTAAATATGGACATAGGGAAGAAATATACCAGTGTGTGAGAAGGCAGGAGACCACAGAGCATCACCACCTTGCTCTCCCTCAGTCTCCTCTCTAGCTACCCAGGGTCTTTGACGCTAGCTTTGATCATGTGACTTGCTCTGATTCTGTGAACTGCATGCAGACATGATGCACCGTTTTTCCAGGCATAAGCTTTGTGAATGCTTGTGGTTTCCTGGGCTGATGTGTCCTTCTACTGTGTGACCACAACGTGTCAGATGGAGACCACTCTCTCATTCTGAACCTTAAAGCACAGACAACCAGACACGTCACCTCAGCTGATCTCACAGGCACGAACTCGAGCAGAAACACAACTTCATTGTTGCAAGTCACGGATACACTTGAGTGGTTTGCTACCACATCATTACTTAGATTGCCAATAACTGTTGGTGTCCGCAGACTCCCCTGCCCAGTTCTACGCTCAGCCCTCTGCACACAAGGCTTCTTTTTCAGTTGCATGTGAACCATCACAAAGAACAAAATATTATACTCTTAGATTGATTCAAAATATAGGTTAGGAGAGAAGTTATATTCCTACAATTATTCTTCCTACAATCAGACCATTTCCAGTAAAAGCTGAAGAATAATAACTGCACGGAAATATTACAAATTCCAACTAATTATCCTTCAAAAGCTGTGTTATTCATGTCAGTTTTTCATCTGGGCCTTGAAACATCTCTAAAAGGCAGAAATCATGTATAATTATTAAAAGTAACAGATTGAAACCATTTAAAAGAAAATAAAAAATATTCCTTATCTGAGTATTTACTGGCAGCCTCTGTGTCAGGCCCATACAATGTGCAACTTCTTATTTAGGGTGGCAACAATGTAACAAATGTTCCCCTTGCCTTTCCTCCGCCTTTCGCTTTCTATTAAATGAATTCTCCCAGCCGTGATCAGAAACAGGATCAGATACCATGAATTCTACGTTCCCTGCTTGGAAACACTCCTCAGCTGCACTGGCTTACAGTACTCTTTTCCACTCTTCACACACGAGTGGCAAACCCACACATTTATGCTCACTTTGCATAAAATATCTCAAGCTTTACTGCACAAGTTTCCAGGCTTGTTACATGGTATTGTTTCCACCCAGAAGTGCCTTCTCCTACTTCACTCTGTCCTATCCATCCTTCGAGATCTCTTCTAAACCTCATACCCTCTCTACCTCCCTCCCAGCCAATCTGGGCATCCTTGCCCCTCATCCAACACGAGCCTCCGTCTGCCTGCTACCTGATACTGTGACACCTCTGTAGGTACATCTGCCTGTACTAGACTCTATCTTCTCTACAAACAAAAGCCATATTTTCTGTACGTATCCCTGGTTTAGGTCATACTTTACATGCCACGGGCACTCAAGAAATTAGTCAAAATGTAGTCTTAGCCTTTAACAGCTTCTACAAATAGAAGTGCTTGCAAGACATACAATTTTTTAATGGTGAAATTTTTAAGTTCTTAAAGAGCAAAGAGAGCTTGGGAAACTTGAAACTATTAACAGATGACCTATTTCCAGTTCGCAAGGAAATACAGAAACATCCTGGGGTGTTGCACTAGGAAAGGGAAAGCATCTAGACATCAGAACAGCAAGCTGTGCCAGACTTTGGCTCAGGACAATCCCTAAGCACATGTAATGTTGAAACATGTACATGTAATGTAGTGACACATTAATATTTAGTCACCCCACTGTGAGATCACTGCAACAATGAAGGTATTACAGATGCCCTTTATCACTGTTGGGGCAATGGAATACTACTCATTTATAAGGACAGACAGGTTGGAGGCTCTTTATAGGTAAATGCAGGCAACTTGAGACCATGCTTAGTGAAGTGAGTCAGAAGCAGAAGGTGAAAAGGTGAAATATCGAATGGTTTCTGTGATATGAGAAACCCAGATCATATTTATTTCATAGAAATTATTGTGGAGAATAATGGGGACTAGAGGGGAGGAGGATGGAGTGGGAGGGTGAAAAGGGAGAGGAGGATTTGTAATTCTGCAATGATACATATTTGAATGAAATATTCAAGATCAATGTAAACCGTATTGCACTTATATCAATAAAATGGGGAAAAAAAGAATAGTAATTAAGTTGTCATTTAGTCAGGCATTGAGGCAATGCAGATGTCAACATCTCATTTAATAACTACTTACTAATCTTTATTAATAAATCTTAATTAACCTTTTAATTTAATCTTAATGAATAAATCTTTATCTTTTCTTTTTAACATCTTTCCCAATAAGTCATTAATTGCTACATTCCATCATGTAGCAATATCAGAATATTTAATGTTTGATAAAGTTGAAAGATTTTTAAATAGAATAATTCCATCTGCATTTAAGATTTTAAGAAAATCATCACATTGTCAACACTTATTTGTAGATTGTCATGTAAGAAACATAAACATATTACTTCTTCCTGCTAAAATCTGCATTTACGACGCAGCACGTGTAGATAAGAATGCTTTATATATTTTGACCAGTCTAACATGCCTAGTTCAGGAGGCAGGAAGGGAGTGAAAGCTGACCGCTGGCAACTGGCCAGCTCTGGGCCCTGGCCTGGCACAACTGCTCATTCACAGCCTGCAGCCTTGTTTGCCCCGGATTCCTGATGGCAGAGGAGGAACGTGGACCAGCAGAGTTATCGCTTCACTGCTTCCCATGCCCTCGAGGCCGGCAGTGACAGAAAGGTCTCCTTCTACATCATGGGGTAAAAAACTAGAAAAGAACATGGAACCCACCCTGAGGTTGCCCCTGCTGGACCTGTTGACACAGAAATGTCCAGTCACTACTGCAAACTTGAGCAGCACTTTCAACTGGCTGTCCTAGCACTGCTGACTTGTAGTTATAAAAGTACGTACTTCTTACTATATAGTGACATAGTTAAAACGTGCATAAGAGAAAGTCCACATCTGCCTCTGGGTCGTGTTTCTGCTTCTCTCTCTAACACAATGGCTGTGAAGAGCTGGGAGTTTATCCTGCCTCAGCTTTCTCAATGTGCATACTTACAAGCAATCCTAATCTGACAGCAGACAGACAGATGGCCAGGTAGAAGAACACAGACACAGAGAGATGGTTTGGGTTTATGAAACTGGTACCGATCTGGGCCAATCATAGACAAAACAGGAAAGTCTGGCCAGATATGATACTTTGAACTTCTTTCAAGCTAATAAGCATAGCTCTTATTTTCATGTAGCTATATAATATTTCATAAACCAGCTACGGCAACAATGGCTGAGTCTAACAAAACACTTGACTAAGCTAGTCCATGTTTTCATTTATAAGGCTGACATATTCCTCACACAACAGCTTTGAAGGGGGTAGCCATGTAAGTTTCAAGTTTCCCTCTGATCTCTGAGGGAGCCGCTTGCCTGTAAGCATACAGGTCTAATCAACATTTGATTTTGCATTGTATTTAATTATACATTGCTAGAAACATAGCTATGTTCAAAAAGGCACACCTCTCCATCTGATACTTTTATCTCATAGCAATTTATTTCATTCAAAACATTTATATGTTGTCACCTATTGTGTGTGCTTCCTGTCCTTTTGTATATTTTTTTCCATTGAATACAATAGAAAAGAGATTATTTCTAATTTTGACCAAAGCTAATTATCTAGAAAAAAAGTATTGGAGAGGAATCTTATTTTCAAACAGTGATTTTTCTCTGCGGAATGTCTCAGACCACGTTTCTTTATTTAATGACATGTATTGATTTTTTTTTTTCTACCCCTAAAGTCAGTCCGCGTATATACAGAACCCAAATTAAAAGCAGTGCCCAGCACAATGTTTGAAAATATCTGTAGAACAAAGGTCAAATGTGCAGTTTGCTAGTTAATGGCCTGAGGCAAAGTTAAGGTTAATGTGGTGCTAATGAGCAGTCTCAACCCTGTAGAGATGTCTGACCACAGCTGTCAAACAGCGGACGTTTAAAATGTCAGTCTCCCGCTCAGCAGAGGAAATATATAATTACACGTTTCTAGATAAGGACTATTTTCTCTTGCTGTTCCGAATCTATATTTAATCACTTAACTTTATTCTCCCCTAAGTCATTCTATTTGACAAAATATTTTTAGGTTTCTGTTCTACAGCAATAACAGCTCTCATTGGAAATGCTTGAAAATAATTAGATTTATGGAGTTAAGACGGGCGATAGCAAGAGTTGAAATCTAGTTTTCCGGCCCCGGAGAGATGATAGGAGAGCAAACACATCACCGAGATGCGACGCCGTAGACGGCACCCGGCGCATTGATCACAAATGTATTTTAAGCACATTGCGTTCACATTTGATTAAAAAGAAAAAAAAAGCCTTTGTTCAAAAACAGAAACTCGAGAGGCCTGCTCTCTGAACCCCACCTGAACTCACGGCTCATTGTGGGAACTGCGACCTAAGGTGGATAGCATTCTCAGAGAGAAGAAAAAAAAAATTTCTTTTTTGATTAAGTGATCCCAGGTTCTGATTTCCTCCTAGGAAGTCTACTTATTCACAAGACATGATTTTACCTCATGAGCACGGACTGATTTCTCTATACAACTAAAGGAGCGAGGAATGCCTGAGAGGCTGAGGAGAAACAGGAAACCAGTAAAATGGAGAAAGGCAAGCCGGCCCAGACAGGACATCCTTAGAAACCTTCGCAGGTGCTTCAACTTAAATGATCTCTTGCTATTTCCTACTAGCTCCAAGTGGAAATTAGTACAATTAGGATAGATACTCCTCGTCTTCAGTTCTCAGTAGGCTTCCAAACCCAATGTGGTGCCATTCTTATCCCAGATCCAGCACCCTGTCTGTATGCATCCTCCTCTAAAGCGATTTAAACCTGTTGTCAAAACGAGGCTTGCGAAATGACCTCTTGCATCAGTGCTCCTGTGGTAAAAACATAGCTTAAAATGCATTGACCCTGTTCTCCATTAGAGAGGATTTTAAACAAAGAGTCTGATCCGTTTATGAAAATAATCACTGGACCAATTGTCCGAGATTGAAGGCAAACCAGATAATAATAAGAAAAATGATCTTTAAAAAAAGATATGATTCTACTTCAGAATGTTTTATTCATTGTATTTCAAATATGAAATTAATTGTTCGATTCTACTAGCTTAAAGAAGTATGATATTAGTCTATTGTGAATAGGTTAAAACCAATAAGAAAGTTAAGTCAAATGGAATATTCCTAAATCTATTGTTTATAATATATGTCATTCTTACAAAGAATAATATTAGGTACCTAAATTTTGAGCTTCAGTATGTCAGTCAAATCTTGACCACTTCTCTTTTCCAGAAAGAGGTTTCATCTGCTGACTATTACTTTAACAATAACTCCAGGAACAAATATACCTTTTGAAAAAATTTTCTCTGCTTTATATTAGCAGACCATCAAACTTTCTCTTTAATAACCTGTCAGTGAAAGGACTTCTTTCTCATTTACTTTTTATTCCTATTTATTTGTTATGTTTATTCTTATTATCATCAAATACTCCAGTTACTTCCATCCAAATATTTATCCCACGGAAGGACATATTCATATGGTAGAAATTTTTCATGCTTATATTTTTAGATACTCTGTCTTTTCTTTGTAAATACTTATGCCCCTGAACCAGAGTAAAGACGGACTTTTGCCATCTGGAATTTTGCATTTAGCCACGTTCTGAGACAGTGATTTTAGTCTTCATGTTATTACTATTACTTCATGTTATTACTACTCATCTGGTATATCTCATTTTGGAAGCTGTTGCATTTAGTGTTACATATGACCTAAGTACAATTTTATTACCAAATTCTGATGGATACTATAAAATATTGATGATGAGAGTTATGTAACATAAGTATTATTTTTACTCAATTATAATATTTAAAGTATTTTCCAAGTGGTTGATAGGAATTAACTATATATTTCCTATGAGATTATTCTTGTATCATTTTATTTACAAATATCAAATTCGATTGAAAAATGCAGAAAATCAAATGAAACGGGGAATACAAATCCACTGAGTTTACTTAGGTTACAAGACCTGAAAGTTGGACTGGAAAAATAGCTTAGCAGTTAAAGTGATTGCCAGTAAGCACTGGGTACCTAAATTCGATTCTCCAGCACCACATCAATTGGGCATGGTGGTACATGCTGGTAATCCCAGGAATAGGGAAGCTGAGGCAGGAGGATTGTCATGAGTTCAAGTCCAGCTGGGCTACATAGTAAGTTCAGGACCCGCCTGGAGTACAGAGTGGGATTTTGTCTCAAAAAGTAAAAAAGGTCAAAGATCTGAAAAGATCTGAACGTTGAACCATTCTACATGTAACAAGGTCCATGCTAAAGGAATTTAATACCAAAAAGAAAAAGGAAAGCTTACTCTCACTGACTTGAGAAGTCGTCAGACACAGTAACTCTACAAATGGGATGCAAATCAAAACAATTATCTTGGAACATCCTTCAAATTCTCCTTTGTTACATTTCCAAGTAAAAGAAACCACGCATGATTCAGGCGATCATGGTAACGACTTGTACCCTAGAAAAGGTTCTCTGACTGGCCGTGAAAGAGAATAGAAAACAAATAAAAAGCAGTATGCCTTTCAAATGGTACAATCTACATATACAAGTCTTTTTGCTGGTGTGAGGACAGCAAATTGTGGGGAAAATGGCAACTTGGTCTTTCCCATTCGAATATAACTGGATACAAGTACTAGTTATTCTTGTGCCTGCTGTCCCTTACCCCTTATTATATGTACACACCTCCAAGACACTTCACATTAAAAATTTAAAACGTTGCAAATGTTGTTTGTCAAGTACAACCAAGTCCAATAGAGGGCTTGATACTCTTACTGTGGGTGGAGGACCCATAATGATTCCAAATGCAATTGATTTTGCTACTTTAGCTAAAGAAAGAAGCCAGACTTATACTGATTTAACCTCCACAGATTCTGTGAAATATTCTAAAATAACTTTAAATACCCATTACAACCATGAGTTTCAACATGGCAAATGACCTTGAATCCTCTCATCTTTTCAATAGAAAAAAACAAGAAAAGAAGCTGAATTTAAGATTCTTTTCAAATCTACAAATGCTTACTGACTTTCCAAAGGGAATAAAGGGAGAAGATTCACTTCCTGTGAGAAAAAAAATAGCAAGAGACTATTCTCTCAGATATGTTATTTGAGGAGAATTTCATTCACTGTTTGGTGACCTTCATGAAGGGATATTTTGAGCCCTAGTAATGAGATAACCCAACAGTCACCATTACACACACGACTGAAACTGGCAATGTTGCCACTTGGGGATAAAAGGTGTTTTGAGGACCAGCTTGTATACTGTCCAATTTAAAGACCATTATTCCTATGATTTGGAAAAAAAAAGTATCTTATTTTTTTCTATAGTGAGAAATTTGGCAAGATGTATTTTTATTCATATTATCCCAAAGTTGACAGTATTACAGATGGCACAAATTAACTAGAGATTCAAAGCTTGTGGAATGCCTGGGGGACTTAAAAATTTACAATGAATCTCCTATCCTCTGAAGTAAGCTTACCCATAAGACGGCTACTTCAGCTTTTCTCTAATTTTCCATAATTGTCACTATCAAAACAAAAAGTGGCAATCCATTGGACAGCAACCATATGGGCATATAGCCATCTAAGACCAATCACAAATCAAGTTCATACTAACTAGCTGAAAATGTATCTCCACCCAGGACAAGCAGTGTTCTTTTTTTTTAATTGTGTGGATGTAGTGTATGACATTTCACAAAATGTCCATTAATTTTTTAAGAACATACAGAATATAAGGACTAACTCATTTAAAAAAAAGTCTTCTATTGATTATTTGTAGCAAGTGGAGCGAATTGCTCTCCACTGCTACACAATCCTGCATGTATTTGTTTGTGAACTTTCTTTTCCTGGAAATGCTTTGTCAAATTCTCAGTGGGATCCACGATCCCCAAAGGTTAAGAACCACTCTCCTAAACTTCTGCCATATGTGTGTTCTGCCTCCTGGCATTTGATCTTCTGTGGGCCTGGTTTCTGACCCCCCACAGGTCCTGGTCTTCATTATTCTTGTAGGTCTTGACGCGGGCTGCCTGGAAGCTCACACCCCCAGGTGCCTGCTCCGGCTTCCCCTCCCGTGCCCTATCTGAAGCTGTGTCTTGGCCTGGCCTGGCCTGCCCTGGAAGCTCTTACTAGTACCACTGACTGAGCACTGTTTTAAATTAAACAATTTTTTTTTCATTGAAGGGAACAAGACTTTTATTTTAGTAAATTAACCTTACAGGTAATAAATAACAATGACACCTCAAAGAAGCACTAACTTCCTTTTAGGAAATAGATGCAAATTATTTACTTTGGTATTATAAGGGTATTGCTTTTTTTCTCAAAGTGTTGATATTTTTTTGACCAATGAATATTTTTATCCATGGGTTATTTGCATTTTCGGCACATCCTTAAGCTCAATAGATCTCAATACTGATTTACCATATAAGCAAACACATATTCCCATCACATAACATTAAGAACTATAAAATTTAACTCAGTTTGATTTCATTAATAAAGCATTGTGATAAATATGATTTGGTTATGTAACCATAGATTCATATTTTGAGTAAATTGAATCCATTGATTATTACTTATTGTGGAGATAATCCTAAACAAAATTAAGTGTTGAGCCAGTGGCGTAGCTCAACCCCTGAAGTGTGGGCTATTCTGCACCATTTCCTGGGTTTCTGAATACGATTCTTCAGCACCCTATAAAGATTAGTAGAGCTGGGGCGGGAGGAATGGCTCAGCAGTTAAAGCCCTTCCCTTGCAAGCACTAAGTACTGGAGTTCGATTTCCCAGCACCACATAAACTGGCTGTGGTTGTACATGCCTATAATCCCAGCACTCAGGAGGCTGAGGCAGGAGGATAGCTCTGAGTCCAAGGCCAGTCTGGACTCCATAGTGAGTTCAGGACCAGCCTGGGCTACAGAGTGAGACTCTATCACAAAAATAAATAAATAAATAAATAAATAAATAAATAAATAAATAAGATTAGCTGGTCCTGGTGGCACATGCATCTAATTTCAGTACTTGGGAGGCTTGGAGACCAGGGTGCAGGAGGACGGGCCTGAGTTCAAGGCTGGCCTGGGCTACGTGTGTGTGTGTGTGTGTGTGTGTGTGTGTGTGTCAGGCTGGGGTGTGATGGACAGGGTATGAATTTGCTTTGGGTCACAGTACCATCCTGGATCAGAATTGTGTCCCACCTCCGTTGTCTCCTTAAACTCTTGTGGTTTCAAAAGCCCTTCTTACTATTTCCCATAAATAATGCTTGTAACGTTCCAAGTGATAAAATTCTCAGTCACATCATAATCTAATAAAGACATTAAAAATGCAATGAAAATGCCTGAAGATATGCTATTCTAAGGAAGTTCTGAAGTCAAAATCGAAAAGAATCTCAGAAAGCTGTTCAAAATATATTTTAACATTTAAAAATTCAACAATACAAAATTCTTCTGTCCCTGAACTGACATCGAAGTTCTATCCAGAGCTGAAAACACTTTTTTGTCACTCAGCTCATAGGACACTCTAGTCCCAAATACACACCCATGCATACAGGCAATCCCTTCACCAGGCATTCCTAAATGAGAGCCTTGGCTAATTGGAATGCGAGCTGCAGAACAGACGGGCCCCTGGGTTGAGGCTCTGTCTTAATTTATTGTCCTGGGGTTTTCCTAATTACCCACTTAATTGGCATAGCCACACCACTTTGAAATAATAATGTACAGCTAATTATCACCGATTTAAGTCTGCTAATAGCTTATTCTTACCAGCTAACTTCAAGAAATCAAGCCGGGAACAGGAATTGCCACAGGGGAATCACACTGTCAGGGATGGCTGAAACAACTGTAAGAGCTCTATGTCCCACACAGCTGTGCCGGCTTGCTTGGGCCCTAAACAGGAAACAGGGACACTGTGCTAGCTGTGCAAAGCAGTGCGCCTCCGATCTGCTGCGCAACTCCGGGACTTCTGCAGTTGGCATGTATCAATCACTGGGAGTCTTCAATTAGCTCATTTTTGACATGCTATGTCTACAATTACCTCTCCAAAATAAAAGTCAGCACAATCCAATGCCACAGCTTAGCTCATTTCTTTCCATGGTAAAAAGAGTTTACATAATCCATGAATGAATTTATCATCTCTCTCCCTTAAAGATGTATTTTAGTAATTATCCTTTTCAAATGTTAGAGGAAATGAAAAGCATGTATCTAACATAATAGATTTTTTTGTATTTTAATTGAGGCATTTGTCCCACTTTATTTATTGTATGGATGCAATATATAATGTTTATGTTGATCTTAAGTATTTTGTGCATATACATATTGTTGAGAAATTACAAATCCTTCCCTTAATATGTTTTTTTAATAAAGCTCACATAGAGGAGAAAGGGGAGAAATAAAATAAAAAATATATAACGGGTTAGATGCTTGTGCTTCTGAAGATATCTACATTAAGGACAGGATGCTGTGATTCTCCTTAGTTTCCACTCAACCTGTATTTAGTTTGGTACTTTGGGCATGTCTATTCCCTGAAAGCACTGCCTGGGACCAGAAGTTGGAGGCTGGCAGGTGACTCACTGACAGAGATCTCTCACGAGAAAGAGAAGGGGACAGGGAGGACCAGGAGGAAAGAGTTAAGCAGACGCAGCTGGCTAGAGACCCTGGCGTGACGAAGAGTGGATTTCTACCTGCAGTTGGTCCCACCGCCTTTGAAGAAAGGAGCAAGCCTCTCAGACCACCATGCCAGGTCAGTCCACGCTTGTGTCTGAGCTTCCGACAAACAGGTGAGGTTGATGGGATTCTGGTCCCTGTCCCAGATACCTGAAATGAGTGGCAGCCAGTCTCCGGTGACTCCCAGCAACATTACCTTCCGTTTTCAAGCTTCTGTGAATTCCTTCTACAATTAAAAGAGCTGAGCTGTGTGACTTCTGGTGAAACTACAGAATGCTTTGGTGGAAGACCATTGTCCACGAACAGGGAGGAGAAGGAGGGACTTCTGTTGTTCAGTAGCTTGTGTGTTGTTGGAGGACAGTTCTGAGATGCAAGAAGTGGCCAGAAGAGAGCAGAGAGCCCAGTTCTGCCTTCTGTCAAATCAGCAGCAGCTTATGAATCTCATGGGAACACACTGGTCAGAGGGGAAAATTGCTAGCTCCTCAGATCCTGCTGGGTGCTTTGCCACCCCAACAGGTACGAGTCCATGCCCAGGAGTTGAGAACCCTTGATTTATAGGAGTAGCCGAAATGACAGTATGTGGCTTCTGGGATAGATCATGAGCTCTAGAAAAAGGCCACTGAGACAAGAAATTGAATCCTCATCTTAACCATCTGGTCACTGAATCATACTGGGGGGGCAAATCCCCACTCTCAGAGGACCCAATTCCAGTGAGTGACATGACAGCACTCGCTTCAGGGATGCCAGGCCAAAATCACACCTCTAACCAGCTCCCAAATACCCAACCCACAGAAAATTGCTTAATACATGCTTGCTGTGCTTCAAGCACTAAGTTTTAGGATAATTTGTTAAGTAGCAACATACAAGAAATAAAGATGATTCCTATTTGTTGAGAACCATTCACCGGTGCACAGAGAAGCCACAGGTTATAACCATCGAGGACCCAGCAGCCAGGATGAACGAAAACAGGTAAGGGGGAGTAAGGCCTCAGGTGCATCGCTATGTTAGCTGCCATTTGTGTCACAATTCTTCCCCCAACCTTTCCATTTTACTTACACAAAGTATCCTGTCATGAACTTAATTATGGATTTGAAGACTTAGAGTTTTAAAAATCATAGGTTGGCCAAATAGGATATCGATTTTCAGTTCTCTAAGGAATCTCCATACTGATTTCTGTTTAGGTTGTATTAGCTCACAGTTCCACCAACAAAGTAGCAGTGTTCCGTCTCCACAAGCTTGCCAATATTTGTTAGTTTTTGACTTCTTAATGATAGCCACTCTTGGAGTAGTAGGTGGAATGTTAGTGTTGTTTTGATTTGCATTTCTTTGACAGTCAAAGTTGCTGAACTCATTTCATGTGCATTTTCACCTACTTCTACTTTTGTGAAGTGTCTACTTATTTCAGTTGCCCATTTTGAAAAATCAAGTATTTTACTGAGGTTTTTTTAGTTATGTATATAATCTAGTTCAAGAAATAGCCAGCGATTTTCCCTCATTCTGTGGGCTGTCATTTGGCCCTGTTGATTGTTTCCTTCTTGGACAAAAGCTTTTCCGCTGGATATAGTCTCGTTTGACCCAGCAATACCTCTCCCAAGCATTTTCCTAAGAGAGCTGAAGACATCTTATTACAGAGACACACGCGTACCTATGTTTATAACAACATGATTCATAACTGAAGCTTACAAAGAGCCTTTGTAAGAAAATGGGTACACCTCGAGACCATAATGCCAACTGAAATAAACCAGACCCAAAGGGTGCTTTGGCATACTTTAAATTACATGGAAAAGCCAAAATATAAATAACTAAAAGTACAAAATACAAGTGAGAGCAAGGAAATTAAAGATAGACTTCTCAGAGATGGGGTGGAATGAAGAAAGGGGGAGGTGGAAAACAGGGTAAGGAAGGAAATAAGGGCAGAAGAGATCACATGGCGAGGTATGTGTTCGCCGATTTCCCAGGTTGTATGCCACCAATATGTAAGTGAACATGCAGCACAAACAAAAAGCATCAAAATATAAGGAAAGAGAAAATTACAGTTGGAATTCTGGACAGCAAACTAGAATTTTGGGCCAAGGGAAAACATTCTTCAAAAACATTGTAAAGATAAAAAAAATGCTAAAATTTATATTAGTCAATGAAATCTTGTTTCAAAGCTCAGTGTGGAGAGCTTGCCCAGCATATAAGAGGCCCTGGATACAATTCCCAGCAACAGGTGTGCATTAAGACCCAGATACATACATAGATGTACAGGTAGACATACAGACAGACAGATGATGATAGAGAGATAATAGAAGAAAGATACATGAAATTAATCTAGATAAGCACACCAACTGAACAGAGTAAGCACGGAAAATGTAAAACATATGAATGAGTCTACAAGTCAGGAAATATTAACTATCTAAAAGCAAAAACAACAATATATGCGGGGCTGTGAAAATGTTGGAGGAAGGAAAGTACTTGTTGACTGAACAGCATAAAAACGGGGCGAGGTTAATGCAGTGAATCTAAGTTATGCTTACCATTCCAAGAAGTGGTGGGAGTCCTAAAATATAGTAAAAATTTAAAAAGCATGTTGCGATCTGTATGACAATCATTAAGAAATGATAAAAAACACAGATAAAGGTTTATAAAATAGTAAAACAGAAATTATTTATTTCATTCAAATGAAAGTGACAAAGAAGGAAGAAAAAGGATATGAAGAAAACACCAACCAAAAGCAAGATGACAATGTATGACCAGCCACTTCAAAATATTATATAGGACTTAAAAATAAGAACTAAAATATTACCAGATTTATAAACTATCACAACATTGCTGGCTGGCCCAAACCAAAACAAAATGAAACAAAGCAAACAGAGCAAAACATGACGTGGGTCAAATAAGTCGATGGTTATGTTGAGATGCAGGCCCCACACACCCAAGGGAACTGTTAAGAGTTCACAATACCAGCTCAGAATTTAACAATTTCACTATTGACTTATACTTCAAGTTGGATGTTTTGAGTAATTGCAGACACAGGGTTAGCTTTGAAAAGCTGTTCTCTTCTTGAATAAGAAAATTACATATTTAAAGAAATATTTCAGTAGTAAGCTAGCAGCTTTCATTCTCCAGACATTTCCTCCTCTACTTTTACATAGCTCCCTTCCACTGCCCTTAACAACCCCAGCAACATTTGTTTTGACAGTTCAGAGTGCCATCTGGGTCGCCTCTTTTATCTGGCCCTTCCTTGAGCCTCATCATATTTTCGAGACCCCATGACTACATATATAATTATTATAAAACAGTCCTCTTTTCTTGATTTAGCTTATATTAATGTAATTCATATCAGCTAAAGAACCTAAGGGAACGGTGGAAAAATCACTATTTTCTTCTTTTGGTTACATACGCTAATACAATATTAAGAGTTGTTTTAGTATTGGAAGGGCAAATAAACCCTTTTCCTGTTACAATGACTTAAGTTGTATTAAGCTACTGTGACATTAGTCTAATAATTTTAAAAGACAAAATTTGTGTAATGTATTAAATGTAAAATAGAACAGTTTAATTTTTAAATACTAAAGTGTATTTAAACTTTTTAGCTAACAAATGTTTTGTCTTCACTTACACTGGTAAAATGATGGCCACAGCTTATATTTTCTGTATTTCAGCTGTCACAGGAATTATATTAAATGTCAGAAATTGCTAAATTATATCACCATGACTGTTTAAATAGAGTTTTGTCAGATTATAGAACGTAGTTTCTGACTACATTTCTGAATGTAGTCTCATGAGATTTCCCCAAAGTAAATAAAAACGGAATTCCTAAGGAAAACTATCATAACTAGAAGATTAATTTGTAAGAATTAACTCACCAAGTATTAACTAATATTCTAGCTTCATATTTTTAAGAATTACATAAATTGATTATGTTTTCAATTATTGGAATCATTTAGAAAATTCATTTTTCTTATATGTTATACAATAATTTTTCCTTTTTAAAATTAATGAATAAGTAATAGTAGGAAATCAAAAACAAGTCAACAATACTTGGTCAATTATTTTTTATTTCCACCTATACTCTTATATATCAATATTTTATAGTGACCATAACTACTATATTTACAGTGAACATGATCCTAGTATATGAAGTGGCAAAAAAACAATTATGAAGAGCTCAAGTATTATGAAATTTTTTACTGAAGTACTATTTTCTAGTTGGGAGAGCATAAATAATGAAATAATTCATCTGTACTACTATAAAGTACTAGTGTGAGTGTTACCATGTCTCCATACGCATGCACATCTACACACAGATTCTCAGGTACAGACGACTGAAGGAAGCACACTCCTCAGTTCCCGCCTTCCCTTTATAACTCATTCTTGAGTTCTTCCCTCTTCATTCAAGTTATCTTAATTTTTCTTCACCTTTCACTCTCCTGTGTTTGTATAAATGCCTACTTCAATATCTACATTTTTTCTTCTTCCTTCAACAATAGATATGCATACTTTAATACAGCCTACGATCGAAAATATTGTAACTAAACTAAATTGCAATAAAATTAGTCACAGATCTAATTAATTTCCATTTGAGATGCATGAATGGGAGCATGCTCTTTTCTATAAAAGTTAAATGAGAGATCCTAAAAATAGTAGCAGAATAAGGAGATTTTCAAAATGAGAACAAGAAAATAGAAAGGGTGGGACAAAAAACAATTAAAACCTGGTTTATCTTCAGGTTACCTCAAGTTCCTCTTCAACTGTAGCTAAGAAGAAAGAATTGGTCATTACACTGATTTGGGTCAACTGGCATCTTGTATTTTTAGGAAAAATGTTTAAAAATCATTCTGCACCAACAACATTCTAGCTTTGCCATGAATGATGCTATTTTGATTTGGTCTGCTTTGTTATGTTATCAAACATAATGAGAGAAGTAAAAACACAGAGATAGTAGAAAAAAACTGTAGTAGCATATGTTTTTTTCAATTAGTTTAGAAATGTCAATTTATTTAAACAAAAAATCAATACACTTGACTTTAAAGTTGAGAATTTTCATTTAACAAAGATCCCTTTACCCTAAGTGCCTCATCAAATTACTTTTGCGTGTTTAAGTCTGCAAGTGAATATAGAATATAAAAACATCCTACAAATGAATAAATCAAATTTTAAAAGAAATCTAGTAGAAAACTCAGTTAAAAGAGAAAGGGGGCTTAAACCAGGGGGAAAATAAAAGAATACAAATTTTAAAGATGATATTAATATAGTTGGAGTTATAAAATATTTTATCCATGAAATAAGCATAGAATGTGAATTTATAGGAAAAAATAAAAAGAAAGATACAAACTTAGAGATTTAATATATGAAAACGAATTTTCAGAGTTCCTGCAAGTTCTCAGTTTCCAGCTCCACAGCACCCAAGAGAAAGAAGGCCTGGTCCCTTAAGAAAGAGTCCAACAAAAACACAAAATGATGGCCAGTCTATCTTTCTCTGCAAGTACCCTGCAGGAACCAGCATTATTTTGCTTCCCAGGGATTACTTACTACAACTTCTCTTTTCCTTGACATTTATCCTGCGCACCCAGAATACCACTACACCTTGTCTATCTAAATAGACACCTATAGGGGCTAAAGGAAAATGGGGTTCTAGGCTCAAGTTCACTCTCAACTAGGCCAATGAGTCAAAAAAACAAAACAAAACAAAACAAAACAATTATGAGTTTATTCAACGCTTTGAACACACATTTGGAATAGACATACTTGCCTTTGCATAATCTCCACAATATTTCTCCAATTCATGCAGAGAAGGCCAAATTGAAATCTTTCAACCACTTTAGAACAGTAGGAGGGATTGCAATGAATCTGTATAACAGTGTGGGCAGTATAGTCATTTTGACTATATCAATCCTGCCTATCCAAGAACAGGGATGTCTTTCCATTTTCTTATGTCTTCTTTAATTTCTTTTCAGAGTATAATGTAATTTTCTTTGTGGAGGTCCTTCACTTCCTTGATTAAGTTTACTCCTAAGTATTTAATTTTTTGCAGAATGCTGGCCAGGCTGGGGGTGAGAGGTGGGGGTGGGGCCGGGGGAAGGAGCCCTATACATTGCTGAGAGGATTTTAAGCTGATACAACCCTATGAAGGGCAGTGTGGAAATTCCTCAAGAGGCGGATAATAAGCATCCCCTTTGGGCCAATGATACCTCTTCTGGAAATCTTTCCCAAAGAGTTAAAAGCATCATATAAAAGAAATATATGCATACCTATGTTCATGGCAGCACAATTATCACTAGCTATAATGTGAAAGACCCATCAAGAGACCAATGGATATGAAACTTGCAGTACCCGTACACAATGGAGTACTACTCATCTATAAAGACAGATAGTTTTGAGGCTCTTGTATGAAAACAGAAACAACTGGACGCCATGTTCAGTGAAGTGAGTCAGACACAGAAGGTTAAGTACCGAATGGCTTCTCTAATATGAGAAACTCAGATCAGTCATTTCATAGAACTACATGGGGATTGGGTAGTGAATTTGGGAGGAGGGGGATGGTTTGGGAGGGAGAAAAATGGAGAAGGGAAGAGTTTGTAACTCTGATGCTATATACATAGATAGATAGACAGATAGATATGCTCAAAATACTCAATTTCAATATATATATATCACATATATACACTAATAGAACAGGAAAAAATAAAGTTATTTAAGTTCAGTAAAAAAAAGAATAGTATACACACATACACACGTATATGTATATAACCTCTGGAACTGCTGAGATTGGGCATATCATCAAAGATATATACATATACATACATACATATATATATATATATATGTATATGTGTGTGTATAGACATATATACATATATATGTATGTGTGTGTATATATATATGTACACACATACATATATATACATACACATACATATATATGTATATGTATGTATATATATATATATATATATATATATATATATATATATATATATTTAAATGCCTGTTTGGCTGGACTGTGCAGTTGTGGATGGTTAGCGTAGACAAATAGAATCATAGTGTGACTCCAATCACAGATGTTCCACTGTAGATCATGTCCACCAAGACAAGTCAAACTAAATCCTAAAGCCTGCTGCCCAGCTAATGAATTGGCAGGGGCTTTTATCTCTTCTCCTATTGCAAAAGATAATCAAAATATTTAACTTTTACCTGGCAAGGGCAGCAGTGCCGCTTCACTGATAAACCTCAGGCCAACTTTCCAAGTCCATGACAGACAGGAGCCTGAGTCGTCTAGATATCCTGCAGGACACCACGCTGATCATAAAATATTGATTGCCTCATACTAGATGCGATAGTGGATGTGGAAATGCCTCTCGTGGTGAAAAATACTGATATCTCAAGTGCTTGACAACTGAGCAATGCTTTTAAATGTGGCCTGGGTTTTATTGGCATATTCTTCTAACAAAAAAGGTCAACTTCTGCACCTAAGGTGACCCACTGGGAGGAGATACAGTGTTTTTTGGAACACATTACATATTACAGAAAGCACAACATGTATTTGAATGTATTACTATAACCTATTTATAAAGTAGCTCAAGGAGCTTTCATATGAGAAAACAAAGGTTTTGCTGCTAGATCCTCTGCAAGGTGCTTTGACACTGGACCAGGTGACTCTGTTTATCCCTGCAATTTATGTTAAGATTTGTTGCTTGACTTGCGTGGTCCACTGGCTGGTTAGAAAACTTGGTTTGCAACTGAGTCCTCAGAAAACAGAGTTGTCCATGGCTACCTAGGCCTACCTCATTGACACTTAGGACTTCTTTAGGGAAGAGTCAGTAGAACGGGATATAAGTCAGAGCCATTCTATAGATCTGCACAATATATAGATAATGAACAGAAATACATTGCCATGGCAATACTTACTCAAGAGTGATAAGAGAAAAAGATATGTATATGCACGAACTCCTCAAGTTGAGTGTAATTTTTATGTACCACAAATACATACTAATGAAAGAATAACTGTGGCAAAAATGATTAACAAAGATTTGAAAAAATAATGTAAATTTGAAATGTTTAAGCTTGCTTCAGTGCAGTCTTTGTGACTGTATTTTGAGTGGTAAGAGTTTGGCCCAGGATGGATTTACCTTGATTCGTGGATAATAGATATGTGTCTGACTACTCAGAAACTTAAGAAAAAATGAATTTACAATATCTATAGTGAAGTCTACTCAATAGTGAGTTTTACTTGTAAAATTTTCCACTCACATGAGCTTCCTATTATCCCTGAGTCATCTTGGAACATTTCACCTGCATCATGTTGACGGCTGGGTTGTTTGGTTTTCCATAAGGGTTGTTTTGAAATATGCAAATCTTTAAAAAACCAAAGATCTTTTTATTATAAGTACCACCTTACTTCTCAAATGCAAGAAATAAGTGCAAATCATTCACTATAAATGGTGTTCTGGGCGGGGGAACAGCATCATTACATATAAACATTGTGACAGATCTTTCAGCCATTAGCAAATAGCTACTAATAGACTTGACCTTGATCCCATGAGTATGCCATCTGAAGAGAGGATTGGGTTATTAGGTATAGTATTGAAAGAAGAAATAAAGAACAACAGAATGAAAGAAAGAAAGGAAGAATAGACTTAAGCTTTATGTAATAAACAGTAAAGTTTTATAAAAATACTTAAGTATACATTTTATAAGGAATTAATTTTAAGTGATTTTGAACTACAAAGTGGATATATAAATTTCTGAGTTTCAGTTTAATTAACAAGAAAATACTGACTGAGCGTCAAGCATTTGCCAGGACGCACGTTGGTCAACTAAACATAAAACTTCAGAGTTTCAAGAATTTTTCAATGTAAGTACCAGCCAAAGGCACACTAACGAACTCTATAGTTTACAACAAGAATCTTGAGGAGTACAGCAGTAGAAACATGAGTTAGCAGGGCAAGCCTACTCCATGGTTGTCATTTTATGTCAACAGATCACCATTTCAGCATTCTAAGTTAAAAAGTATTTTAAGTTTTTTTCATTAAATTTTAAGGGTTGCTACACAGTAGTATCTCCCATCATTTCAATGTATTCTGTTTTATACTTTTCAATAAAAATGGTACAATTACATTAAAGTATTTGTGATAGCTAGCTCTATGTAGACTATTATTATTGACTAAAATTAAACTGAAAATTCAATCCTCCATCACACTAGCCGTATTTTAAATGCACAATGGTAACATGTGTCAGGACCTGGCATATTATACTAAAAGAAATATTATTGGTCTCACAAATGAAATCCATATTCCAAATTCATGAAAAGGTGGAGCCACTGAATTTTAAAGTTAATGAATTCTGATCTTTTTTCTCCCATTCTATATTAGGGTGGACCGAATGAATACATTCTATTCTGTTGGAAAATTAGTGGCTTACTTTCTTTTCTCTTTCTGGTTGTAAAACAAATGTCTTACTTTCTTCTGCTGGCAAGCGTCTCTTCACCACTCCTCACAGAGATCTTCATCCCAAGGTTCTCTTTGCTTGAGTCAAAAGAACAATGAGGGCTTTGGGTGGGTATCTTTACTGGACGGCCACAAATCTTATTCACCTTTTAAACAGAAAACATTAAAAGAAAGTTAGCAGCCAGGCTTCAGATTTTCTAAGGATGTAAGGTTTGCAGAGTCCAAAACAAGGCAATCTCTCGCTTTCATCTCAGAGTTGACCTCTAATATGTATCATGTCTGCCAGGGGGCAAGATTCCATGTACAAATGACTATCACATTAAATTGGTATCATATGAATTTATTTAGATTGTAGTATAAACTTACAAAATTTGAAAAACCAGAAAACCAAATTAATAGACCCATGTGCATAAATACGACTACTAAGCCAAAACGGATAGTGTTTATGGTTTAGATTTATGTGTATAAACAAGAATACGCTAGTACTTATTTCAAAATAAAACAATTTGCTATTAAACATTTATAAATGAGTTCTAGACCCAGAAGCAAATGTTCTCATAATTTTCTTTTTAAGGTTTCTTCTTAAAATAACAAAGAATACATTTACAATAAAGATCTTATTTTGTAATCATCTTATATCTTCTTTTTGGATCTGATACGATTTCTAGGTTATTACAGTAATACTTTAAAAATAATAATATACCCCAGTGAATTTTTTTCTTTTTAAAAATACTTTTTTAATATAATTGTGTAATTTATATAAATATTTTTGGAAATCTTATTAATTGTCAAGAAATGTGTCAAGAAATTCAAGTGATAATACATATGTGAAGAGGCAAAGTAGTATAACTTAAAATATATAAAACATTGAGCTAGAAATACAAAAATTTGATTCTTATCTAATTTCTCTTCCCTGTGTGCTAAGAACTTGATTACCAGACAACTAAGATAGATTTTGCTGCTTTTCTCTTGAAATTCTCACTTTCTCTCATTTTCCACCACGTCTATTCTCATGGCTTTGATCGGGAATTTCCCTCTGACACCTCATGTGCCGGAAGGTGCCTTGATCACTGAGGTCAACTGTAACCGCTGCTAAAGGTGGAGCCTCGTCAGAGGGGCAGACCGCTGGGTCATGACCCAGAAAGGCGTATCTCCCTTTCTAGCCCTACTCTTCCCTCCCTTTTTTCTTTTTTCACTGTTTCCTCACCACCATGAGATGAAAAGTTTTTCTCTGGCTAGATCTGTGCCAGGTCCTTCCACCATTGCCAGCTGCCCAAGAATGGACTGACAGGGATTTCCTCAATCTATGAGCGAAAACACATCTCCTCTTTTAAATCCTGGCTGTTGGGCATTGTGTCCCAGCAATGAGAAAGTGACTAAGATGAACTGAAGCAGGCATGCATCCCATTCATTTATTTTACCTGTGTTTATATTGCCTCTGATCATGTGAAATGTGTGCACTGAATAATGCGAGATAAAACGTGACTAACTTTCCCTAAAAGAGCTTACAACTTAGAAAAAAATAAGAAAAAATTCCCAATTATCAAAATTCAGAGTGTGTGTGTCCAAAAAAAAAAAAAAAAAAAAAAAAAAAAAAAAAAAACAATGGTACTGACAAGGTATTCCGAGTGTCAAAGGAAGGGGACATACTTCTCAGCTGGGAGACCCAAATGAAGAACAGAGAAGAGATTAGAACACGTCAGAGATTAGAACTACTCCATTAAGGTGAGGGTTGGAGCATCTGTTGAGCCTGAATGTGTTGAGACTTATTTCCACTCAATCAAGTTGTGAAGATATTCATTGTATCTCATTTCGTAAGCACTAGAGATCCAAATATGAATAAGATGTAGCCCCATATGCACCCGAAAAGTCACACATTCAAAGCAGCCCTTGAATTATTGTATGATTTACATGAAATCAGTAATACTGTAACACAGCATATGGGCAGATCAACTCCCTCCTGAGTGCTCAGGAAGTGTTTCAGGAAGTCATGTCTGAGTAGCAGGTTAAAGCATGAACTAGAATTGTGTAAGCTGGAAACCGCAGAGACAAAACTTTTAGAAGAAAGGAGTAACAATCTATGCAGAGAACCGAAGTACACAGTGTAAGAAAGTGGCATGGCGAGAGGCAAGAATTGGGAAAGATGTAAACATGCCACATATGACATGCTTACCATGTCAAAACAACCTCACCAGAGCAAATGCAAATGAAGTACCAATGAGAGAGAGAGAGAGAGAGAGAGAGAGAGAGAGAGAGAGAGAGAGAGAGAGAGAAATGATAGTTTAAGCTTGTCACAGGAGAAAAAAGATCACAGAATCCATGTGCATGTGCAGAAGAGAACAGAAGGCCTAAAGGCCAGGGAAGGAATGTTAGGGTCTAAAGACTAAGGCAGAAGTCAGAAAAGAAAGAAGGGGGATATGTGAAATGCAGAACAGAGTAACGGCTGGCAATTCACTAGATAAACGATCTTCTCTACAAAAGTGAAAAAGGCAGAGAAAAAATCCTGAGAGATCAGCAAGAGAGCATAGTTCTAAAATAAAAAATGGCTGAAAACTTGGTTTTCCCAGAAAGAAGGAGTCAATGGTTGATAATAGTGAAAGGAAATTATGTTTGAAAGGTACATGAAGACAGATCTTGGGAGGAAAGTTAAATACCAAATTTTGAACACCAGGCTAAGAAGATTTATTTCATAGAACAAAAGTTCTCGTTGGATACTAAGTGTATCAAAGCTTGTACTGGCAAATGAATCTGGAGATATGAGAGAGAAAGTGGGGGGTGGAGAGAGACTGAGAGAAAGAGAAAGACTGACAGAAAGAGGGAGGAAGAGAGAGAGAGGGAGTACTCCTAAATGCACATAATCTGTTAACAAATTCCTTTAGTATTCGTAGGAAAAGAATTCTAATTCTGAACTATAGTAGTAGGGGTGTTCATGCATTACAGATAGAAATGAACTTCATTGTAAGCCTTAAATTTTGCACTTACACATATCAACAAAAGGGGAAAAAAGAAATAAAGTCAACAAGACTTTGCAAGTGATTTTAAGTGAGGAGAGAGGACAAATTAGCACAAACACACGAAAAGGCCAGAAGTCAGTTTGTAATCCCTGAGGCTAACACTAGAAATAGTGGATTGTAAGTCTATAACTAAGGTATTAAATACCCTCCCCCAAAAAAGAGGGAGGGAGAAGAAATCTTCTTGTCAAAACTTCTAATACTAAGGACAAAAACATGATTAAGTTGATAATGGAAATACCCAGACTTAAAATTATTTGAGGGTGCCACAAGACATTTTGATATAAGGAAATAGAGAAAAGGGGAAACAGTTTGTTATCCTGATCTAACGTGAATAGCCATAAGACTTCTATTTAAGAATGTTCTATTTATCTCAGTTTTCTCATCCGTGAAATGCAAGAAGAATCTCTTTGCTGTTGTGACTTAAGAGAACTCATCTCATCCTGTTCCTCCCACGTAAGATGTAAAACAATATCCTCTGTTGAACATATTTCTTAAGCAGGAAGATGGACACAAAAGTGCCACTCTTACATGATCTTTATTCTAATTATCATTTTGGAATTCTTTTCACAAACACAAAAGAAAATGTCCTAGCAAGAATTCAGAAGGTATCTTTGATTGTATCCAAGAGATACAAGTACATTTAGGCAACATGACAGAGCCCAATAATTACAAGTCAATTGCAAAGTCCCTGTGTTGACTTGCTATGGGGGCGTCCTCTTCACACTGTATTGAAAGGTAATGGAAAACCACCTTAAGCAGGTCATTAGCCTGTCCCCTTAGCTCCCCTGGGGTGAGTCCATTTGGGTGGTACATTTTAATACTGGAACTGACTTGCTACTGAAAACTCCCTCTTACTTATGTTGACAATTTTTCATCTTGACTCACACTGTGATTTCCCGCTTCCTCTCCTCCCTGGTCCGGACCATTGTCCCCTGCAATCAGTCTGAAGTGTCTTGAAAGAAATTGTTTTCCCCTCCAATGCTTATCAACTCTTGCTTTATGTTTCATCTCTGGCTTCCCACTGGTTTTTAAGATCCTGTCTCACCTGGAAATACCTCTCTGAGTTGCTCCAACTGCTATCACTTTTCCCACTCCAGTTAAGTGTTTGTTTCAACAGCTCCTTGTCACACAACTGACCTCTTCTATTTACAGAGGAATCTAAGCACCAAATACAAAGCATAAATTTTAAATTTACTTAGTTCATCTTCGGTCTGTTCAGTTTTAAGTTTTCAGATATTCAAGATTTGAATACTCTTGAATTAATATTACTTGAATCAAGATTTCTAGTAATCTCTAAACGTAGAGTAAGGTTCTTTTTTCATTCCAAGGCCATAAGCAGAACCTTGATTTTTTTTTGAAGTTGCTTTTAAAGGGTATATTAATAATACAATTTGAAAAGTAAAAATTGCAATATTATGAAGAGAAAATCAAAGAATGTGGACATACTATCTGTGATTACAAAGGAATGTGGTATAGAGAATGAGCCAAAGGCACACCCAGCAGGCATCTGTGTGACTAAGGGCGACTGATGGCTTTTCCTTGGGCTGTGTGTGGGATGGATGGCGCTAACAAAGAGATAATCAAGAGAAATTGCGTGAGGAATCACTCTGAAAGCATGCCTGGAAATAATAGTAGTAACTCACATAAGAACAAGGTAGTTTTCTTAATCCAATGTGTTGAACTGCATTATATCAAAAGCTAACTTCAAATTATCAAAAGAAAATGAACCATTTATAATGTTTTTATTATAAGTAGCAAGCTTATTTTCTCATGTCCAATGCCTTTATGTGTCAGTGTTTCTGTTTGTTTTGTCATAAAAGAGACTGAACACAGGGCTTCTGCACTGAGATATATCCCTAGCACTTCTTAAATATTTTACTTTTTGTATTTAATTAATTAATTTATACATTTATGTATTTTGCAACACTGGGAGTTGAATCAAGGCCTTAGCATTGAGATATATCCTCAGCCTATCTCCCTTCTCCCTTTTTAATTTTGTTTTTCTTTTGGAGACAGAGTTGAACTACATTTCTTAGTTGTCCAGGCTGGGCTCTCACTCCAGCACTTACAAAATATGGGGAGATAAACTAAGGTTAAGAAAAAGTCAGAAAAGATTTCAAACTATAAGAAGAATATCAGGAGAATGGCTATCTCAAACGACATATCAAGAATTTTTTTTAAAGAAATGATCAAATATATAAAAGTCTACTGTCATGTCAAGTAAAATGAAGGTTAAAATTCATTACTGAATCTAATGAGGAAAAGACCCAGTGGTGACTTGGGAGGAGCACAGTTGTGGTGAAGAGGAGCAGAAAACATTCTCACCAGCAGGGCTCTGAGAGTTGAAAGAAAATAGAAAAGTAGATGTTGAGAAAATGCCAGCATCTGATAAGATTTATAATACAGAAAAAAGACATTAATGATATGGTCCTTGAGGGGGAAAATGGAGATTAGTAAATTTTTGTTTTGTTTTTCTTTTGTTGTTATTGTTTTAGGACAGAAGCTATTAAATCATGGTTATATATTTAATGTCAGAGACTTTTTTCAGACATTAAAAAAGAGAAACAAAAATGTTATAGGTTGAAAATGCCAAGGAGAAATATGATTAAAACCACTAACTTCAATCTGAATGCTTTTCCATCTGCAATTATGCATAGCTGATTAAAATTTTATTTACATGGACTGAACGGGAATTGGTCAATGATAGAATTCAGCTCGTACGGACAGAAGCAAATGCCAAAAATAGAAAATGACACATGAGGTTAAGTATGTTGAGCATTTTCATAAAAATATAATTATTCTGGATTCAAAATACAAGAATAAGTCAACTAGAATGGTAGGGGGGGAAAGGACTCAATTTGACATTTGATGTGCATATTTCAGTGATAGCTCAAATACTGGTGATGAAGTTGGGAAGATACCAGGAATTAGAACAAAAATTTGGTACAATTGCCAGATACGTGGACAGGACTAACAGTGTCAAACAAACCAAGAGTCCCAAAATCTTGGTGACCAACGAATGAAAATAATACAGTAAGGTGCACGCACGTTGACTGTAGCTGTGGAGTGGTTGGCAAAGTCAGATTTTAGGAGAAAATGTATTTCCTAGCGTTACGAAGGTCATTTCTAAACTGTATCCATTTTGACATTTATAAAACAAACATAATTCATAGTACAACTGTGAGGGTTCCGTATTTCAAAACCTCTAAATGTAACCATATTTTCTCTTTAAACTGTGGTAATGATCATGGACAATGGCAAGAAAATCTAAAACTAGACATGTAACGTATTTTTCCAATCGAATTTGTTTAAGAGCTAGGGAAGTTGGATTTCCAAATGTAATGCAATTAATAACTAAAAATGTTAAACTTAATATAATGCAAATAAAGTCTCCATAGGTCATTAAAAACATGCCAAGTGAGTATTATAAGCCTTAAGCTGTATGGAATCCTCCATGAAATCAATGTGAACCTGAACTACATGAAATGGCTTTTGACAAACTGAATCTCTGTGAAAAGAAAAAGAAATGGATCCCACTTGGGGTTTAGAGGTGGACATGGGATGGAATTCTAAAAAGCAGGTATTGATATTAGCTCAATATTAGATAAAATAAGGAAGTTTAGGGTCAATTACTTTTTTTCAAAATGGATGTTAGGAAAATAGCATATTTTTCCTCATGGGCTTATAGGGTTCTATACATTCCAAGCCCTTAGGAGTTAGACAGCATGACATCCCACAAGCCACAAGCCCCTGTCACACAGAAGTGGGCCGGCCAGCCTATACAAGCTCTGCATTCAGGTTTTGAGAAACCACAAGGAAGGAAAAGCAACTGGAATCAAGTTTAATAATAGGTGAAACTGAAAAAAAAAAAAAAGATAAAAGAATTTGAAATCTGACCACTTTATCTACCGCTGGGAGCAAGTATATTCAATTGACAAGGTAGAGATTTTAAATATTAGTAACTCGGTAAGAACAGAAAGGAGAATACATCAATGTGATCATAATTTCCCTTTTTGAAAACTGACACTGGATGACGAGGATGTACAGAAGTCACGCACTACAGGTGTAAAATAGTGAAGCAAACGCCGTTTGCTCTGGTGATGTCCCGTCCCCAACTCCGCTCCCCTGCGCGGACGTTTCTGGGACTCCAGCCACAGCTCTCGCTAGCTCTCCCCTACCTACCTGGCCTAAGCGCTGTCCTGCCCATCCAGCTCCAGCTCTCCCCTTCAGGCTCCCAGATCAATCTTCCCACCGCGAACTTCTGCTCACACTGTGTCTCTGATCCGGAGCCGTTAGCCATGCTTCCGGCCCTAATGAGCACAAACCAAAGCCCTTCCTGTGGATTTACAGCTGACGCTGGACGCCGCCCAGCGCGCGCGGTCCACAGCCCGTGCTTCTGCCACACTGCGTGACTCACGGCTACCAGAATCAGCCTGAACTTCTCAATCTCCCTGCGTCTACTCTCTCCTGCCTGCCTAGATATTATCATCTTTCCAGTTTCAGTCAAAATATCACCTATAAAATTAAACTGCCTTTGAACTGCCAACCTGGGGCTATTAATCAAAGTTCTAAGCATTCTGTTCATATACCCCTGACAGGATTTTTACTATAGCAGTTTGGAACAGAGGATTTCTTTTTAATTTGGTTGTACGTTTCTGGCTGTTCTCAATAGCTATCAATCCTCCCAATTTATACAAGTGAAGGGTGGTTTTCTTTTTCCCACTATTTTTATTAATATACAAATGTAATACATAGTATTTATAATGAATTTGGGTGTTTCGCACATCTATGTATCACATCGACTTCACAATCCCTTCCCATGTTCTACCCTCCCACCCCCTCCCTGTCCCTTCCCCCGGCTCCTGCTATCACTTGATATGGTTCCAAAGAATGTCTGTGTTCTGGGTTTTCCAAGTCCGAGAAACCATACGGTGTTTAACATATTAATCTGGGTGGTTTTCTTCTCAGCTGCCTCATTTCTCGGAAATAGTGAAATGACAATTCAGGGAACAATTTCAATATGGTCTTCCACTGAGTACTCAATGCGTAACACTGCATGTTCCTGTGCATTTAGGACTTTTAAGTTTTTCTGCCTTTCTTATTAATTCATTTCTATGGATATATAACATTTTATACGAGATTCATGTGTCCTAAGATAAGACAGTTTGAAAGGTTCTTAACAGAGATGATACTGAATTGGAAAATGATCTCAACGTATTTAGTAGGCAAATGACGATTATTCAAAATATTTGAAAGCTAAGAAGGAGATAAATAATCCAATAGGGGAAAATGAACAAAGGATATGAACACACAGATAATAAAGAAAATTTAAAAGCAATAAACATAGAAAAGCTGATCAATCTCAATACTTTTCTATGAAATTCAAAATGCAGTCTCCTCTGCCTAACTAGACAAGTATTAAAGATTGGTAGCATCAAATATCAGCAAAAATTTGGCAAAGCAGATGATCCCCCAACTACAAGATTCATTTTACCAGTCTTACTGATGTTTTAGCTATTGGTTCATATGGATAAGGAACTAAATAAAAATGATTGGCTTAAAGCAGTAAAATCATTAGCAGAAAGTCATCCCATCTAGGTTTACTCTCATCTCTGCATGAAATAGACTATTTTTTAAAAGTCAAGATAACGTTTAGTCTTCTATTTTCACATGCTTCACTGAGAAAAATCTAAAGCAAATGCATGTGGAATTTTTTCAAAAGAATTTCAAAGTTTTTGGACTGTATTCCCAAAGTGCACCTTAACTTTTAAGTAATTGATTCCCTGATGTTGGAGACCAATTTGAGGAGAACTGCATCTGCTAATGCTGTAGCTAAACTTGGAGCAGTTAAGCCAGACAGCAGAATATATCGCCTTGAACTGCTTCCAAAAGTAATTTGCTCGTGACCAAAGTCCCAAATAAAGTCCAGTTGGGAAGATTATCAGTTCAAAATATCATGAAACACAGCTCTGATGATTATTTCCCTAAGTGTTCTTAGAGGAAAAACTAGAAAGTAGCCAAGAAGAAGTGGCTCTCTTGGTTAAATGTTCATTGGAAATTTGCTACTTAAGTACTTAAAGCAGTTTAAAATAACAGGTAATTAGAGCATTCAACACAATCTGTGTGGAGATGACCCCAACACTTTAGAAGTTGTGGAATGCATGTGTGTTTTCACCAAAATGAAGATTATGCAGCACTCAGAATACCTAGTCACATCTAAAATAACATTCAAGAACAGAAAAAGGCAGTAGTTTCAAGAATTCCTCAGATAAAGCATAGAGAATCTGTAAGTAAGAAGCCAGATTGCAGAATGTAAAGGATGTTTGACAGCGAACCCCAGTCCTGTTGTAGCCTCATGAGCAGCTCTGGTTGCCTGCGAGCCCAACTCATACTTGCAAAGTGGAAATCCAAGTACCTGACGGTTGCATTCCTAGGCAGAACTGGAACATCCGGCACTGGACCACTCCCATGGCCATCTATGTGCACTCACATGACCTATACTGTCACTTGCCTTTGATGTTCACATTTGTTTGCTCTTGTTTCCAATAATCCAATTTGATAAATGAGTTTTTTGACTGAGCTTAAGATAAAAACAAATGCAACATTAATGAAGTCAAAGCTTTTATCTGTATAAAGGAATAAATAAAAATATTTTCTGCATTCATTAAGAGAATCATAGATTATCACAGTTGTCTTGCTGTGTTATCATGGGAGCTATAAAATGTTAGTTATTCCAGTTTCAGTGAAAAACTGTAACTGACTGAAATTGAATCTAGTTTCGTATATTAAGTCAAATGTTTCTAATGTCAAATTTGAGGTCATTTTGGCTCAGCAAAGAAATCAAAGATTGCCAGAGGTTCTCATAAGCATTGGGGATAGATTTTAAAAATAAAAGGATCTAGTGAGTTTTCTATTCAAGCTTCCATTTTTATGGTTGAGGTGGTCCACGTAGAAAAATATTTACTGCAACACGAGGTTCAGTGGGATCAGTGACTTGCTACATTTCGTGAAGACAGGGAATGTATACAGGTTTTGTCAGGAGGCAGAGAATGACATGGATAAATGACGAGAAGTGGTGTCACTGTGAGGAGTTTAGAAGATTTCATACAGACATACAGAAGACCAGAGCAGGGGCAAATGATCAATTTGATGCCAATTCCCAGTCTAGGTAATGCAAGATAAAAGCTCAATTTATTCCGTTGGTCAATAGACATTCATTGACTAGCTCACACGTCAGTACTTAGACTCTAGGGCTACAGTGACAAAGACAAGCAAAAGCGTCTGCCCTCTTAGCACCCGGGGCAAAATGAAGTAAAAACAAATAAGAAATAATTGCACGATTTCGGTCATTTACAGTTTTTTCACTGAAACTGGAGTAACTAACCTTTCATTGGTCCCATGACAGCATAAAAATGGTAAAAAAGCAATGGTAGGGTGTGACTAGTATGTACACTTACAATCAACTAACCTTTTCTTCCATGAGACCAGACATGAAGAAATGAGGAACAGCATTACATTAGCAAGACAAAGGTGGGGGAATCATTAGGGGAGAGTCCAGTTCATGAGGAAAAATAGCAAATGAGATCCACGGGAGAAGTTCCTGCTGAAGGAATCGCAAGAACTCCAGCAGGAGTGGAGCGAAGAATTAGTAAGAGTGGTGTCCCTTGGGGGGAAAGTGGGGGTAGACTTTAGATTGTGTGAAACACTAAAGGCCAATAAGCTTTCAGGTTTTATTCTAGGGTCAATAGGAGGCCACTGAAAGATTTTAGGCATAATTGGTCTCATATATTGGAAAGATTATTCTGACTTCTGCGTAGAGTTGACCGATAGAGAAGTAATGAAACCATGAGTCTATTTTAGTTTCCCACAGTGTGACTACAAATCCATTTGATATCCACCCAATGTCTAGGTGTGCCTGATACACTTAAAACACTCAATGTTTATTGGCTAAATGCCTTAATTAGTGAATGAATAGATGAATGAGTGGATGAATGCAATTATCCTATTTGCTTTTATCTGACCCCTAAATCCTTAAATGACAAATGGAGATTGTCAAGGTCTTCAAGTTGAGCCTCTGTAGGGAAAACAAAACCTTCAATGCATGGGAACAATTTGTTTCTCTAAAAGACCTTGTAATGTTAAAGACAAAATGTTTCTAAAAAACATATTTAATGTGTCATTGTGAATGACAAATAAAAAGACACTCTGTTCCTTTAGAGTTTCCAAAGCCTCAAGAAAGTCTGCCAAAAAAAAAAAAAAAACACAAGAACAGACCTACAAATAGAAATTTACTGGTTTTCTATTTGCATGAGTCAATTTTTAAAATTATACTTTGTAACATTCTGTAACTTTATTGTTAACTTTTTTGTAAGTTTTATGTTATGCAATATGTATATCATGAAATTTAACTTTTTAAAAATATGCATCTTATTATCCATAACATCTCCACTGATTTTATAATATTTTTGTCTCACTCCACCCCAAAACACTTCATACTGCATGAACAGTAGTTCTCCATGACCCTGCATACCTCAGCCCTGAGAACCACTCAATTACTTTTTGTTTCAGTGGATTACCTCTCTGGAGTTTTCATATTAATATAATAGTATAACATGTAGTCTTTTTAGATAAGACTTGTTTCTCATAATATGTGTTAAAATTGTTAATTTAGAAGTTATTAAATAAATACAGGTGGGTTAGAGACTTTCGTAGGTAAATGAATGCAACTTGAGACCATCATGCTCAGTGAAGTCTGAAGGAGCAAGTGAATATTAAATTATTTCACTAATATGAGAAACCAAGACCACAATTATTCCATAGAACTAATTGAGGAAAATAATGGGAATTGGAATGGAGAAACAAGGGATAGGAGGGTCAAAATGGAAGAAGGGAAGAATTTGTATTTTTGTCACAAAATGTTTATGCGCAAAATACTTAAGATCAATGCAAACGTTATGCATCACATTTATACATATCAGTAAAATGGAAAAAATAGAAGTCATTAAAATGAGGAGTCTTCAAAATCTCATATCAAAAAAAAACCTCCAATTAGGTCAATTCTATATTCCGGGAAAATGAAACTTAAGCTTGACCACTCAGACAGAAGTGGTCAACTAACCTCTACTACTACTGTTCCTCTTTAACCAATCAAATATTTCCTTTGTTTTTTTTTTATGAATATAAAGGTCTTTTATTCATGCTTAAGACCCTTCATTTGAAGTCCAAAGCTTGCAAAGTAGAATTATCTGCTTAAATAAACTCCTTAAAATTCTAAAATGCCTACACTTATTTTTGAGGTCTATAATAGACAAACACCATGTACCAGTAATTCATTCTTTATTGCTAAATAACTTCTCACAGTAGAGATATAAAACCTTTTATTTACTCATTCATCAACTGATAGCTAGATTTCACTTCGTGTTTTTATGAATATATAATGTGATGAACACTGATACTATACTTTTCTGTGGACATATGTACTGTGGACATATGTACATTGGCATGACATTTCTGGATCCCACGGTAACTCTAATTTTGACAGAGAAAATGCCAAACGATCTCCATAGGACTTACAACGTTTTATTCTCTCCTTAGCAATGAACGAATTCAAAATCCTGCACAACGCCACCACGCTGGCTGTGACTGTATTTCCATTATACTCATTATGATTTTGTTTGCACATCTCTTATAAACTGTCGTGCCGGATGGACATCGTTTTATGCACCAACTGGCCACTTGCTGACGTCTTTGGACAATGTTCATTTAAACACTCTGGAGACTCTTCATTTTGTTATGAGTTAATTGTGTAATAGTGTTGATTGGGGCCTTCGCATAAACACTAAAGTAGCGTGCTATATAGTGTAAGTATGTAAAGCAAGGACTTTTAAAACTTGCACTCTCAGAATTATATTTCCAAGATTTTTTGATGTTTTTACCATGTTTTGTCTTCAATGATAATATTTATGTGTATGGTGACTGTATCTCAATTCACTTTACACGTACAATGTGTGAACACAAAATACAGTGAATGTTTAAATTTTGAAAACATGTATTACAGTAAAAAACAAATTGCAATTAGCGTGCCTCAAAATACTCCCAGTCCCTTTCAGCACATTGACCCCATTGCTCTGAGCACTTTGCTCCAAAGTCCTCTTCCAGTCGTGTTTTTAGCTGCACAGCAATCACCACCTTGATGCCATGGATCAACTTAAAATGCGTATCTTTCATGGTCACTTGACTTGGGGGGGTGGGGGGGCAGAAGTCACTAGATGCCAGATCTGGTGGGTCAGTTGGAGGAGGGCTCTCAGCAGCGTCTTACAGGCCTGCCTTCCAACGCACGGCGCTCGGCGGCTGCATTCTCCGTATTTTCAATCATACCTCAAAAGAACAAGGAGAGGACCTTGAGAGCTACTTCACACGTGATGCGGAGAGGGGACGGACACAGTTAAGGCGGGAGGAGCATCCTGAGGGGGATAAACGGCGATGTAACAAATGGTTTCATTTAAACACACGCTCTGTCGCTGATCATCCTTCGCAGACTGCTGCTGGCCGGCACATTTCTAGCTAGCAGATATTCTTCATGAACTGTGCCATTTAAGTTTTGCCTTCTTACTTCCCTTTCATTTTGTTTTCGGTCTCGTTTCTGTTTTTGCCCCTTTTCTGTCCTCTGGGCTTGTCAGGCGGCTCTCTGACTCAGTTGACTCCACGCATGGCTGCAGGGGGAGAACATGACCCAAGAACGGCTCTTCGGCATGCCAGCAGATGCCGCCAGGAGAGGTGACGGCCTGAAGCCAGAACAACGAGCTAGAGCACGGGGCAGATTTTCTTTTCTCTTTTGGATATTAAAAAAAAGACTAGTAAATAGTAAATAACCAGGGTCACACAGAGTCAAATATTGAACAGGGAAAAAAAATGAGTGAAAAATTTCTTAGGTCCATGAACCATCTGGAACTATGAAACTACGAAATACTTAGTTTTTGAGATAACTCACTTCACACACAGGTTTCTCACATCTTATTTAAATTTTCAAATCTCTTCTCCTCCTTTTCTTCTTGCAAATCATATAGATTCTTATGTGTGTGTATTTCCTCCTTTGGAATATTGTAATAGTGGAAAATAAGGATGGATTGAGCAGTAATTGAATATTTAAAATTTTTAGAAGCCATCATACCAAAAGACATTAATCCCCCTCAGAACAGCCCCCACCCCCTTGCTTCAGGCACGCTCAACCCCTTCCCATCATCCTTCCCGCTCTCCCGGGCAGTCCTGAAGTCGCCTTCAATGACTATCTTAACTACTTAGCAACATGCGATCCCAATGGCAGAGACGCAGCAGAAGCCGCTGCCTGGTGCCACAGAGACACAGGCTCCCAGCACCCTATGCTGTGTCCTCGTTCTTACTCACTCAAGCTGGCACTGCGCGGGTGGCTCCTCTCCAAAGTCAAAATAACTGTAAAAAGTGAGTATTTTTTAATTAATTCGGGATATAAAGGCAGCCATCACAGCACAACTAATAACGTCCATGAAAATGGGCGGCCAAGGGCTGAAGGAACGGCACGGAGGTTAACGCACTTTGCTTGTAAGCACAGGGTCCTGAGGTCAATTCCCCATCACCACATAAATTTGGGGATGGTGGGGTATGTTTGTAAGCCCAGCACTCAGGAAGCTGAGGCAGGCAGATTGCCATGAGTCCAAGGCCAGCCTGGGTTCCATGGTGAGTTCAGGTCTAGCCTGGGCTACACAGAGAGATCTTGGCTCAAAAAAAAAAAAAAAAAAAAAAAAAAAAAAAAAAAAAAAAAAAAAAAAAAAAAAAAAAAGGACAACCAGAATTGCTTTTGAAAGTGGCAAGAATAATTGGGTAAGTTTTCAAAGTGAGACAATATGTATGTTTTCTATTGTATTATTTTTCAAATCCACTATATTTCATCATACTTGCAATTCACCTTAAACTCGATTTTGACAGGATTTACAATTCTAAATTGGATCCTATAGTCATGCTAAAGTAATTGGGATACAACCAATTAAATCCTTCCTAATACTGCCTAAGCAAAAAAGGTAAAACTTAGATTATATGTAAGAAAAAAAAACAAAAAAAATTATGCTTCTGATCCCATAAGAGACTCTGGGGGCGTTAAAAACGTCTGTTTGTAAAATTGCACAGAATCAATGTCTATGAGCTTTCTCACAACACATGCTTTAATTAGGACATGTTGAAGTAACAAAATTAACACAGGACCTGTGTTGTTGCACCTTTGCTAAATCAAGATGCTAAATTACACCATCAAATAATGTACTAAATGCAACAAATAGCAATTGCAATTTAAATATAAATATTTACAAAATGAATAAATGCTTTGTTAACAAAAGTATGACCTCACTGGATGTGTGTATATGTATGTGCATGTGTGTAGGTATACACACATGTACATTTCTAATAATATTAAAAACTTTAGGAAACTGCATGTTTTTAGAAAAGTACAGTATTTTCTCATCGAGAAAAATCTTCATAATTATTTGCTCATAGTAAATGGTCATTTAAGAGATTCTTTGATCTCTGTACCACTCATGCTTTTTTGGAGTTCTACACTCCAAAAGAAAGAGTTTTTGACAGCTTGATAGGAGCAAAAAAATCAACGAGGAACGTGTAATATAATGTCATGACAACTAGTAGGATTAAAAGACCTATCATACATGGTACCCCAATCGAAACATGAGAGCTTTTATATTTATTGTCACCAAAATTCTAGGACATAGGTTTGTTACTGCCACATTTAACCAAAACTGAAACTAAAGTAAAGACATTAAATAATAAGAGGAGGAAACTCAGAACTAGTAAATGGCTGAGACAGATGTGGAGCCCAGCCTGACACAGTAGCCTGAGCTTTTAACCTCCAGCTTTTACTAGGTGCTTCTTCTTTATTAAATTTTGTCTTAATCCACAGGATATCTATCACATTTAAAAAAGTTTCCTGCTGCTTATTTCCCTAACTATTTTTCAAGATAATATGATTTTTCTCAATAAACTTAGAACATTGTTTGCATTTGAAATTCATCCAACAGAGTATGATATATCAGGCACCTTTATGGATTTCTTAAAATGGAAATATGTATTTCTCGAAGACGATTTGAAAGCACCTGATCTCACGGATTGCTTTGGGAATTTGAGGAAGTCATTACTTGCTGACTACGCAGTCACTTACCTTGAATTTGTTAAATTCACTGATGTGTGAACTGGTTATCAAAGCCTGATAAACAGCTTGTAAATCACTTTGAAGTTGGCAGAAATAAATATTAATGAGTCAATTTTCAAGGAATTTAAAGTCAGTTTTTTCTTCTCACTTTCCAACAAGTAAAAATGGAGAATCTTGGTTGCTTTATTTAGAAAGGAATCTACAATTCGTAATAAGTGATGTTTCTCAACATAGTCACTGGACTACATGTTATATGAAATCAGATTATTTGATTTTAAGTGCTCTTTGAGAATCCACCACAGAGTTTTATATGATAAAAACTTTTAGTAAAACTCACTAACAAAATACGTTGAGATACCAACGTCACCCAGTTCACAGAGATCTGCTCAGAGCTGACCTTGGAATCAGGAAAGCAAGGAGCAAAATTGTCACATATTAATGTCTATTACTATCAGAGATTCACCAAATTCTTCTACTTGAATCATTACTCTCTTCCTTTTCAGACAGGATGAAGTAAGTCATGTATGATGAAGCTTTGACCCACACTTGTAGCTGGCATGCCCCAAAATAATGATCAAATCTGAAGTTGGCCTCAAATTTCTTATGCTTAGTTTCCATTTTGGAGATTCTGGATATAACAATAAGAGAGTTTTATTTCCTGTATCTAAAACTTATTCTTCCTAACGATGGATTTTCTGAAGCCTCGTCACTTGTACCTCCATTTCAGATTGATTTACTCTGCCCCTTCCAGCCCTTGGCTGGTTTCCCCAAAGGGGCAGAAGAGAGAAAAATGGATTATTGCATCAAATTAGAGAGTGTGTTCCCTGGATAGCCAAGAGGAGGTGCTAAACCCCAAATCATCATCTAATATTGTAGGGCTGTGCTTGCAAAGAGCACATAGTTTCTACTCACAGAAAGAGGCCATGTAGGCTCTAAAAAGACAGGGAGCAAAAAAAAAAAAAAAAAGGTAGTTAAACATAAAGCTTTCAGATCCAGTCTCTATTAGAAATAAAAAAAAAGAACTGACATATAGAGTTCATAAAGAGAATATTAATTCAGTAAATCAGGATATGGAGATGCATTTTGTTGGAACTATGGAATATAATTTTTTTAGAGGAAAAGATTTAGAAGAACCACCAACTGCAAGTTCTACTTCACTGTGTGGGACATAGGAATTATTATGATGGGAGCCTTTGAATACGACGGAAAACAGCTCTACAAAAAAAAAAAAAGGCGGGAAAAGAAAAAAGACTCTTACATCCCTTGATTCCATGACTCTATTATAAAAAATCATTTGTCCACTGGAAATGATACAGTGGCATTTGAAAATTCATTTCAAGGTCTCTTCAAAAGACTCCAGAGACTTTGAAGAAACATCCTAGACACTGGTTTACTGAGTCATAGCTTTATGGAAGCATAACTGGAATGTTCTCATCTGAAGCCATGTACCCTTGAAATTCTAAGGAACATTCATTTTTTTGAGTAACTGGAGCACAGTAGGCTGTTTCCACACCAAAAGTCTATGTGTTCCCAAAAGAAGTACTTTACAAGTTATGTTAGTATTTTCTTTTTATTAATGAAGATGTCAAGGCTCAAAGAACTGAAAAAATTGCCTAATTTTAAGTAGCTAATTATTTCTGATTTTAGATTCAAATCTATAGTAATTTTTTTAAAAAAATTTTAACCCTGATCTCATCTTACTTCATTTAACCAACCCTCTGAGGAGATTTCCACTTAGGTAAGAAATATCACTTTAAACATCAAAATATTCATGAAATGAATATGGAAAATATACCCTAAATCAAGCATGGAAACCCACTCATCCCCTATTTCCTAAAGTATAACCTTTGGCAAGCTGCCATCCTTGTAAAGTCCATTATTATGTGTGAAATAATCCACTAAATTTATGTATGTCTGAGTTCTTAGAAACAGACAGGAGGTATGAAGTGGCTCTTTACCTGTTCGGATAACTTGTGTCCATTGAGATGAGCCTGCATCACAGCATCATTGACCAGCAGGTGGAAGTTCAGGAGCACATGTTCAACGTCGTAAGGTCCATGCATTGCATCTGACAGCTCTTCCAAAGACCGTATGTACGCATGCCAGTGTGGATTAAGCTCTGCCATGTGGGCCAGGCAGCCCCTGGCAACATTGAGGCAGTACCCCATACACGGCTTACTGAGAGTCAGGCCCTGGCAGTGTGGGCAGTACTGCATTCGCAGGAGCGCTCTGCTGCACTCCTTGGAGAAGTGGAGATGGTCTGTCGTGTTGATGACTTCAATGCCCAGATTGAGTGCCTGCAAAAACGTGCGGCTGGGCAGCAGCGATCTCCCCATCTGTGCCATTACTCTTCTGGGAATACTGCCAAATGGACTAACATCCCGGCGGGCCATCCGGATGCATTCCGAGTATTCCATGGAACTATCAGTCATACGAGGATAAATGAGACGGTTGTAGACCAAAGGAAAAAGACTGTCGAAAAATCTGTTTACAAATTCTTCAGGATTAACATCAGCTCCAAATAAATAGAGCCCCACATTGGTGAAGAATTCCTGAACAGAAGCAGCAGCCTCTAAGGCCATGTTCCTGTAGGTGTTGCAAAAAAGTATGCTGGTGTAGTTTTCTGCTTGTTTGATGAGAGTTTCCAGGGTTTCTGTAACACAACAAAGATAAAGAACACAAAGGCTTAGTGATCACACTAAAGCTGTCCGTGTGCTCCAGATAATGGAATTTAAGGAACCATAACTCACCTACAGATCTAAACTATAAGGGCCACTCTGCTCAATCAAATTGGGCTTTACAAGAATAATACGCAGACAATAATGGCAGCTATGATAAAACACAACCTTCTTAGTGACATATTGCTTAGAATCAATATCTGCTAAACAGTATAGATTTTTTTAAATATAGCAATCAAAAATTATATATATATATATATATGTAGTTGCTGACTGATTTTTTTTAATAACCATTCATAACACACTAATGATAAATGCATTTCATATCCTGAGGACATTATTTATAAAGCATGACAACTTTAAATATTTGATTTCCTATCCATTGCATTATTGCAGTTTTTCTTTCCCCTTTTTCATCTTTTCTTTTCAGAATGAAAGCCAGTAGATTGCACACTAATTACTCCCAAGAGAGGTTAAATTCCAAAGGAAAATCTAGTAAGTCTCACGTTTTTAATACTTCCAAACTATAAAGAAAATAAACTACTCCATTACAGTGGTACCTGTAGATTGTATCATTAAGTAGTGCAGAAATCATGAGTGAAATTATTCGATGACAGTAATTAATTATGACTTCCTCCTCAATTATATTCCATTGCCTTTACCATCTTTTATATAAAAAAAACTTTACTGTAGGATAGCATATTTCTCACTTAAGTAATTGAGGCTTCAAATAAATTGGTCCAAGACTGAACCAACAAGAATTTATTCACAAATTAAAGCAAAAATTTTAAAATAAGAGACTGGAAGTAATCATCAAATTAAAATGGTATCTCAAAGTGATGGCATGAAGCAGTAGTAGGCTACCTTGGACATATAAGTAATTTTATAATTATACCAATTAAAGATAGTTGGATTGTATCAATATGTGATTAATTATAAACTATCATCAATAAAATTTTCTCCCATGGCCCCAATTTCAGAGTTATTTTTCACTAAGCATAAAAGAAAACAAAATAATAGCAAAAAAGATAAAATGAAGTAGTAAAAAGGAAAGAAATAGGAAAAGCTACTAATGAAATAGAACTTTATGGAGAATATCTCATATATCCTCACAAAAATAAAACGAAATAAAGAACAAATCAAACAAAAATGATCATATCTAGAAATAACACAAATGAATAACACCACATTTTTCTCTGACATTGTTCAATTTGGATTCTGGGGTTTAATGTGATCAAACGACCTCTACCTATTTAAAAATCACAGGTGATAGCACACAAAGGCCATCGTACCTCTGTTGTTATAGAATTCTACATGCTCTAGAGACTGTTATCAAGCTATAATCCAACGCACATGGTAGCCAGACACTTCTAGTGTATAGCACAGGTGTCCAACCCACAGCCCATGGATTGGACATGGCTGGCTTGCCTCGGTCACACATTGTGTAAAGAGAAATTGTCTTAAAATGCATATATAATATAAAACATAGTGGGTGTATATAAGTACAGAACTTCCTTTTTAAACTAGTTTTTACTATATCATGTCATGCCCAACACAGAGCCCACAGGTTGGATACTTCATGATCAACTCCACACAGGCAATCGATGAAAATGTGGAACACTGAAATGAGAAGGTAACCGAAGGCTTCGGCTGAGATCAGCAGCTGTGACGCGTTAGACAACAGTGACACCAGATCTCTCCAACTTGCCTGGTCACGGGGCTACATGAGGGAAAGCGTAAGTTGCTGAGTCCCCACATTGGAGATTCTAAGTCTGAAAAACTGTCTTGATCAGGAACCAGCATTTAATAGACAATCCAGGAGATTCTTTAACATGGCTGTGTTAGAAACGCTGCAGTCTCAAACACGGAACCACGTTCCACCTGCTCTCACAGACAGCAAGTGTTCATCACAACAGTCCGACCCCACAAGCAATCTCAGTCACGACTTTCTGCTTTCACAGATCCATGGGAGTGACCACAAAAAATAAAATTGAATCATAGTGGCTGAACTAAAATACAATTTCTCAACACATATTTTTCTCAGTCGTATAGGTTCAGTTTTCTCAGTTGCATGTGTGTAGCCACTATGAGGCAGGTCACGAATGATTTTATTAGCCAATAATTATTAAAATGCAGTATTGTTAAATTAACTAATTTTAAGATTAAAACACATAATTTCAAAATAATCCCTGTCACATGCACTCCTAGACGCTTTCCACCAGGGTGTCTAAAGTGTGTGCTATAGACACCACTTTGTAACCACACCTGCCGTATGATTTGCAGTGGAGTAAAGTTTGCACCTTGTTGACTCTGGCAATTCTGTCTGATTCTTTCAACTCTCAATGATACTTAAACATGCATTTTTATCAGTCACACATAGATAATTTCTTTATAAATTCCAATCCAATTAAATTGTAATATAACGACTTAGGACTATATGAGGTTTTTCAGTAGCCGTAACTGTATGTTCTGGAAATTAATTTATTTTGAAAGCAACCTTTAAAAAGAATATATTGCATATTCAGGAATCACCATTCAAAATGAACATAGAGATGGAGATAGGGCTTGCAAATATTATTTCTTTAATAAGTCCACTGAAATTATTTTCAATAAACTCATTCTAACTACTATTTCCACTTATAATTAAAAATAAACTTCTGAACAAAGTCTGTAGTTACCATTGTATTTGAACTAGTTGTCCTTTGTTTAATTGTACTCTTTTCTGAAAAAAAAACAAAATCCAAAGACATTATAGTGAAATTTTAAAACTTCGATATTATATATATATTAAAATTTTAGCTTTTATAACAGCATTCATTTTACCAAACTTTGAAAGTAAGATTGTGTGCTCTCAAATATTAACATTCTGATTATTCTTTGAATGTTTAAACAAAAGTGTATTTTAAAAATTCACTCCCTTTGTTAGTTTATTATGCTACTAATTTAGCACAATAAAAAGATATTCTGTCTTCAGTTTTTAGTAAAATTTACATTAAAACATTTAAGTTAATTGGGTTACATGAATATTTCAAATGTATATTTTTATATGTGTATGTCTGTGATCAAAGATGACCCTAAATTATTTTTGTTTTGTAGTCATGTTACATTTTAACATTAAAAGTGAGCATAGTTTTATGAGGTTTAGTCCTAATGTCTTCATAAAATTTCAATACATAATCATATCAAAAATGAACAAACTGGAATCCAACCAATTGGGCTGCTTTCTTGATGGTTTTCATGAAAAATTTGTAAAATCAAAAATTGTATTTACAAAAGCTAGTTGATTATATTAGCACCAAGCTTGAAAAAAAATAATTCGTTCTCACATCACATTTACTAATGATACGAGGAAACATTTACAAACTTAACATTACAGTAGAAAAACTTAAACTTCCTTTAATTTGTGATTTATTTCCTAATAGGTATAATTTTTAATAATGTGCATTTACAATGTTTAATAGTTACATTAAACTTGAAAAATTGGTGCACATACACATTTAACATTCACTTCCCCACCCCCTTCATAATAACCATCAGATGACAAAGAATTTGCTGCTGTTCAAAAGAATAATCCACATATAAAATCAGTTTTTATAACTTCAAATGGTAATTTAGGTGCTAAGTAGTTTGTACAGCTACATAATTCTAAATGAGAAAATATAATTTGTTATAATATTTAAATACATAACAAATGCCCATCATTCAATCCACACAAGAAGTAGCTTTCTACACAAATGCTAAAGATTGTAACATACCTGAAAATAAATATTTTCTGAAGAAACAGACTATAAATATTTTTGTGAATTGTTTATTGATAATTTGAGCAAGCTTTTCCTTCCAGTGAGAGCAAAAATCTATTAAGACAGAATATACAGCTTTCTATTAATATTGTTATTATTACTATTATTATGATTATCATCACCAGTATTTTGAAGGCACAGTCTTGCTCTGTATCCCTGGCTGTTCCTGAATTCACTATATAGCCTAGATTGGCCTCAAACTCACAGAAATCCTACTACCTTAGCCTCTTGAGTGTTGGGATTAACACCAGCTTTGCTTTAAATGCCTAAGTGCTAGACAGAATAAAAGCCTGCAATTCGATTATTATCTGAATAAAAAACATAACTCCTCCCTGCTTAAGCAAAAGCTTAATTATTTATATATAATCTCACTTCAAAGTGATGTTGGAGACTTCCAGGCCAGATGGCAGCTGAGTAACAGAGCTGTGCAATGTCTCCTCATGGACTCACTTAAAAAGTTGAGATTATAATTAAAAACTACCTGTTGAATTTAGCATGGAGGGGAAAGAGCACCCCAACAATTAAAAGAAGACCATAGGACGGCCAGAAATCCTGAAGACACATCAGAAGCAGAGGAAAACACCATCCCAGCAAAGAACTTGAGGCCAACAGTGAGTGGCCCTGAGCCACTGACATTCACAGACAGAGGAAAGCGGAGACCAGGAACATCTGATAGAGGCAAGCACAGATCCAGGAGAAGTGGGGACTGCAGCAGCAGGTGGCCCCAGTCTCCAAAAACAGCCTGCAGGTAGGGAAAACTAATAACCCACCGTGAGCTTCCCCTAGAAAAGGCCTCCCAGAGCCTAGACTGAAGCAGCACTTAGCTGCTGTAACAGGAGTAATTTTTAAAAAGAGAGCCCAATCCTGAACTGTTTAGAGTAAAAGAAGACTCAGAAGAGCACATCATGGATCTGAGGGTCACTCTTAAACAGTGCCTAGGAAGACACTGGGTCAAGAGACAGTTGCAGAGAGGAAAGCTTCCGGAACCCCCCTGAGTAGCTCAGGTGGTATTGGGAAGCCAGGACAGTTGGAAAAGATTTGCTGAAGGGCCTGAGTCTAAACAAGACACTTCAGAGATCACTGGACTGTTAGGTCTTTCTTCACTGCCTACTCCAGCAAAGAACTCAAAGGAATTTCATTTCCCACCCCACACTCTCATACCTGCTCACCTGGCTAGGCCTTTAAAGTCTCTCCACCGTAGAAACATGGGAAGATGACAAGGCAACAGGACAGCTACAGAAGCATCAGAGACCCCAGAAACTAAAATCATGGGCCCTAAAATAGTGGAAATCATAGGAAAGAAAGTCAACAAGCAACTAAATCGAAGAGCCGGTTCAAATAAGATATTCACAAAGAAATGCAAGTAATGATTAGGGGGCTTAAATAGGAACTTACTAAAAAGAAATTATGGTCCTAATGGATACAAAGCTTACTGAGCATAGAGAAACCATAAATTCAAAATTTGGCTGAGGTAAATAAGGAGATATGAAGAAACATTTTCATAGAGAAGTAGAAATATTGAAAAAAATCAAGCTGAAATTCAGGACCTCAAAAGTACATTTAAAAGAAGTCAACTTGAACATTGTGAAGAAAGAACTTCAGACCTTGAAGACAAGTCTGAGGAACCAACTGCTATATTAAGGCATGGCTACAAAATTAGAATTGAGCAAAGTGGATGGATACAACAGCTGATGGATGATTTCAAAGTGAAACTATCAAGCTATCAAAGTTATTGGTCTGGGAAACTATCAAAGTTTTTGGTGCGGGAGAAAGTGCAGAAGATAGCACCAAAGGTATAAAGAATCTATTCACCAAAATTGTGCAAGAAAATTTCCCAAATCTAGGAAAATAAATTAATTCTCAGGTATAAGAAGCTTACAGAATACCAACTAACCTCAACTAGCAGCAAGACTCACCACAACATATCATAATCAAAACCTTAGAAATATAACATAAAGACAGAATATTAAAGGCAGCAAGAGAAAAAAGACATTATTTTACCAAGGCAAACTCATTTGAGTTACCAAAGATTTCTCAACACGAACTTTCAGGCCAGGAGAATCTGGAGCAAAATCTTTCAAGCTTTAAAAGACAGCAGTGTCACAGCAGGTTGTAGTATACAGCAAAATTATCCCTGAAAATTGAAGGGGCGGTAAATATTTTTCATGACCAAGAATCCCTTAAGAGATTTGTGATCACTAGCCCAGCACTGCAGAAAATACTTGAAAAAATCTTAGAGACAGACAAGCAGCACCAAAGAACATAGAGGAAAAGAAACATCTAAGGAGAAAATGTAACCAAAAAATAGATATCAGTCATTTGACTGGTATTCCACTCAAACAGCACCAACTTTCTCATAATATCTGTGAAACTTCCCCCATAATTATTATTTTTATTGGTGTATTAGTTTGCAAAACATAACAATTGTATTCAACATGGGGACTTACTATAAAATCTAAAGCTCTGAAACTTTGTTGATATGTATGGAAATTTAGCAGAGAGTGGAGTGACAGAAGGCAGTAATTTTGATTTGTAATATTTTTAGTTTTAAAAACAGTAGGAGCTAGTAAATTAGTGGTTCGTGGGGTCTTTTCTGTGAAGCTGTCATTGAGTGGTAAACAAGATCACATGTCCTTAGTCCCCTGGATAAGAAATCAGGTGACTGTAAGTTAAACCTATGACTCTTGAATCTTGAATCTTACTTTTTAATTTTGTACTCTGTAATTAAATTTGTAATTACAATCTCATGCATTGCTTCCAGCTCTTCTTAGAGAAAGAATTCTTTAAAAATTCTGATATAACTAAATATGCCATTATATCTATTGCTTTATATGAAATATACTTTTGTGATAAAGGCTCAAAAAAGATGATGTTGGAATGCATGAAATTTACCTGTTTCAGGTGTCATCATTAACATTCAGTGTTAATTTCATGATAAAACACTTAAGACCAGGAATTATATTTTAATTTTTGCCAGCCAATATTCCCTTTAATAACATTTATGTAAAAATGATCATTTACAATTAGAAATTTAAATTTTAAAAAACATTCAGACAAAATCAGGTGATATTGCTTTAAAAACAAATTTAACAAATTGCAAGGTCAGTAAATTGATTGATATGCAAGTGGCTTATTACAATGGGGTATACTTGCTACTTACAGGCCTTTTTTCATTGATTTAAAGATACAATGTGACTCCAAAAGGTAATGACCAAGAAATAACTGTTATAATCACCTCTCCAGCCTGGCATGAGCAGACATTTTATGGCCCTTTTAATACATTTTAGTAGTTTTGATAGATGAACATTTTAAAGGAGAAAATGTGAGTGTCAAATACAATTTAAGGCCCCAGATATTAAGTAGTGCAATCAAATAGATTTAAAAAGATTAAGTCATATCAACCATGGGTAATCAGATGATTTTACAATGTATATCCAGGTTGAAAAGAAATTGTCACAGGGAAATTACATTTTCATACATTAAAATTCTCAAGTCACATATAATTTTACTGCAACAGATATTTCATTACTACTTTGCTACACACACACACACACACACACACACACGTGTATGTGTATATATATATATATATATATATATATATATATATATATATCCCTTAGCATTAAATAGATGAACAGAAAGGTATATTACTTTATAATAATCTCTCAATTAGTTTTTTAATCAAATACATATTAAAATAAATCTTCAATCTACCTTTAAAAAATTCTTCCATGACTTCCATGATTTTAACAGTACCACAGTTAGTAATCCGTATTATCATCAGAAGACCATTGCCACCTCTCTGAAGCTATGCATATTTAAAGAAAAGACGGAAATAAATATTTTTTCAGCCTGGAAATGTTCATACCGAATTCATCCCTTATATTTGCATATTTTGTCACTTTTTCACAAAGTAAAATGTATAATAAAAGTTCTCTGGAATGTTAATTTAATGACATATTTTAATGTGATACAGTATGACTTATAATTCGTCAGAAATTAGTCCCTTATACAAATAAGTATTGAGTGGGATATTAATCTGCATCACTAGGAATTAACATTTTGGTAATTAATCTGGTCTCATAAGACAAGCACTGCATGGAAAATGCTTTCTCAACTTTTCCCCTCATTTCACTCTACATTAATTTGGTCATCATAGAGCATCACATTAATTTGTAATATAATTTTATAATCATTTATATTCTTAAAATCAATATAGATTTTACCTAAAACTGAAACTCAATTAAGAACTTATGTAATAGATAAAATCAGTGCCAAACAACTAACTCTACATTATTTCATAAATTATTGTAAAGACTTTAAATCAAATCTTCAAACAATCTTTAAAATGAATGAACTACGATCTAGAAATACATACCAGCTATACAAGCAATTTCTTATTAATTTATAACATTCTGTTTTAACTCAAAACAAACAAATCAATGCCCTCTATTGTTTGTTCTTCTTCTACTTCTAATTTTCTGTTTTTGGTGAGCTTCACACTCTTTATAGCTTTCTACATGGAACTCTTTTATCTAATCTCACAAAAAACTCTCACTCTACCATCTCATAATTTCTGCCATTTTTTAACAATCCAAGAAAATAATTCTATATGTTAGGCTTCTTGAGTCACTTTGTCCATTCAAATTTTGTCGTCAAATCTAAATTTTTGACACATTCCACATTCCTTCCTTCATCTACTCATTCATCTCACTACAAAAGTAGAGAAACTATAAAAGCAATCAATAAGCATAATTTACTGTTAGGTATTAGTATAAACAAGAGGACCAAAAAAAAAAAAACCCATAAATACTATTTTATGCAACTCCAAGTCATTTTGCCCATAATTAATTCACTAAAAGAAACTAAGTTCCTTGGTTGACCCATTCTCAATAGAGAATTTCCTGAATTTCACAAATATATCCAAAAGATATCTAGCAAATTTAATTAGGCAAACTGGTTTAGGCAAAATAATATCCTAACAGTTGGCTATTTGGAATGATGTGAGCAAGCAAATCCATTTACACAGAGATTTCCTTGATGAAAGGAAGTCAGCTATGGGAGTCTGAGTGGTTAGCTCTTGAAGAGGAGTTGGAAGGCAAGCTGATCAGTTACAAAGAAGCTGATGACTGAAAAAGAAAAGAAACAGAGGAAAATTAATAGAATAGGAACCTATTCTATTAGGAATAGAGAGAGGAAAGGTCAGAGGAGTAGGTGGGGACTTGATCAGAGATGTTTCCTAAGACCTAAAATGGAATTTAGTTTTGAGATGAGAACTTACCAAAGACTTTTGACTGTAGGAAAATTTTTATCTGGTTTTCATTTTAATGGATCACCATGGCCATTGGGTAGAGAATAAAATGTTGGGGTAGAGACCAATGTAAGTGAAGAACCCCAATAACAGGCTATTATAATGATCTGGGTAGACTGATTGCATTGGTGGTAGAGTAAGTGAAATTGATCACATTGGCCATATGCATAGAAAAATAGCCAAAACCACTTGCGGATGTTTGGATGGGGGTGGTGTAGGAGCACAGGAACAAATGAAGAAGAACTCTGAAGTCTGGGCCTTGCAGCTGAGTACTATGATAGAGATTAAGCCCTAGGGACCAGGATCCTGTGCGAAGGGAGGAGAAATCCAAAGCTCTAACTGGGGCATGTTAAGATCGGAAGGGCAACAAGAAATGCAAATGCAAATTATTGGCATAAACTTAACTTATTAAAATTGATTTTTTAATAATTGAGGGTAAGCTGAGGCTATAGATTAAAGTAGTTGATATGGTGAGTAAATTTATGGTCTGGATGGAACAATCTAAAGATATAAAATAGATAAGGATAAAAAATTCAGAAAAATAAGTATTTTTAGCTTGAATGAAGACAATAAGCCAGTGAAGGGGAAAAAAAAAGAATAAGTGGAGTGTCCCAGAGATCAAGGAAGGAGAAGGAGTCAAGTAGAAGAAAGTAATTCATCATGCCAGCTGCTATGAAGGAGTCAGCTGAGATGAGGAATAACAACAATTCACTACAGGAACTGGCAGGAGAGAGGCTCTTAAGGACCTTGATAAGAGCTGCTTCAGCACAAAACAGAAGAGGAATTGTGGGAACATACGAACAATTTCTTGCAAATGCTTAGTATAATGGAATCGGAGAAGCAAGGTAGACACAGGAGAGGGATGTGAGGTCAAGCTTTGTGTTTCTATGAGGAGGGAGACAGAATGCATGGCACGTTTATATAGCAATAAATTGATGACTGAGCAGAAGAGATGGGAACTGCGGGATGAAATTCCTGGGTAAGCAGAAGGCTACGACCTTGGGTGCCCAGGGAGATTAGAATGTTGGCTGCGTTTGGATGTTGAACGTCCATGAATGATGGCAAGGGAAGTGAAGAGCAAGTGAATGAGCCAGACAAGGAGATGGCACAGTGATAAGAGGACCCGGTCACAAGTCTGGTGAATGACAGCGTGGAAGTCCAGGAGGTAGTGAATGGTCAGCCACTGAGGGTCAAAGAGGGCTTCAAGGAGGACGGGAGAAACACGGACGAGGGACTGTCTAACCAACCATGGTGGGTACTTTGATCAATTTTTTTTCTGACTGCTATATTAACTTGATGATTTCAACATGAGAAAGTATTGCTGGATGCCAGAAGCCCACACTGAGTACTTCTATTCTGAAATCAAGGTGCAGCTGGCTGCGCACGCTGTGCGGGATCCAGGAGAATGTGTCTCTCTTGTCTTCCAGCTTCCGCTAGGAGGCTTTTGCATGACGCAGTGTTCTTTAGTTCATGGGTGTATCAATCCTACCATTTCTTGAGATCACACTATCTCCTCATGGGTGTGGGGGTGCACCTATGTGCGTGCATGTGTGTGCACATATGTGAAATCTCCTTATGACATTTTTATAAATGAGCTAAAAGCCTTTAGAAGCAATTTAAAAGTGGGCCACTAAGGGTAATTTGAGGTCAAAATCATAACAAAATAAGTCAGAATGTATATACTGAACAAAATTCAAAATGTCACTACTAATTAGCATGTTAAAACATTACATGAATAATCAAAACTGCCTATTTAAATTGTTCTCATTTAAAAAATTAACTAGTATTATTAATGTGGCAAAAGAAAAGACAAAAATTAAGAGTGAAGGAGTTCAGAATGGGATGTCTGGTGTACACACACTAATTCTCCAAACTACATGCAATCAATGAATATGTATTATAAATATATATTAATAAAAATGATATGAAAAAGAATGAATATTCTCAGGCTGAGGTGGGTGGGGGTGTCCACCTGCACTTTGAGGAGCTGAGGCAAAACACACGTTCCAGGCTGGCCTACTGGGCAACTTAGTGACTTGGTTAGGCTCTATCTAAGAATAAAGGGGAAAAACGAGGTCTGGGGATAGAGCTCATACAAAGGTCCTGGGTTCAACCCCCAGTACCAAAAGTGGGAGGAACTTTCTCAACATAGGCTGAATTGATAGATTAATTATTTTGATTTAAAATTACTTTAGCAATTGCTTTGAAAACTCTAACTTCAGAATAGGCCTTTTGGCTTGTTTTTCTTTGCACAAAGAAATCCACAATATTAGTAGAGGCGGGTGGAGTCTGGTTTACCTGTCACATACTGAGGAGGCTAGAAAGTAACCTCCATCACCAGAGATGGTAGCTGGGGTCCAACGAACCTGAACCAACACACTCTGAAGCAACCATTATCGTCTGCTGCCCCACATATCTCTTCAAAAATAACTATAGACTTCACAACTCTAGGCTAAATATCCATCTGTTTGGTCACTCCTTCATAAATGTGTAGGTTTTATCTAGAATGCATATAAACATCATGATATGGACATATCTTTGGACTTATTTATAAAGATAACCATGTTTGAAATAAATCTTCTATATATTTCTTATTATTAACCAGTTTTGATATCAATTTTTTTTAAATTCAGCAAAAGAACCAGCATATGCACTCAAAGGATATAAGGGATTTTCTCTCTCCTCCAAGAGAAAGCTGGGTGTGTAGTATGTTATTATCCACTCAACAAAGACGTCCCTATTATTTGTAATTAGGAACTAGAGTAAAGGATTGGAATCCTCAAGAAAGAAAGATACCATCTAAAATCTTTATTACCAAATACACCATTGAGAAGTAAATAAATACTCTTACTCATGTGCTATCTCTCAACACACAGAAGAAAGTTTATTCCAGAAGAAAATATGTGAAAAAAAATATACTAAATTTTGTTCAGAACAGAAAATGAAGACCATTTTAGAGAAAAGCTGGAAGATACAGGGAATGCTCCTGGTTAAGGCACATAAATTCCATCAGAGAGTTCAGAAAGATTCAGGAGGGTGGAGGGCAGGGAGGAATAACTGACTGGCTGTTTACTAACCCCAGAAATGCCCCAGGCCTGTCAGCCAATCTCTTCCTCACCAAATGTAGTGGCCTGTCTTCCACATTGATACTCTTCCAGTTACTGGAGCCCCTAATCCGGTTGCCACCGAATTTTCTTTTTTCTTTTTTTTTTAACATTGTGTGTTAACAAGAATTTTATTCTTTTATGTGTTGCTCTATATTCTAAGTCATATATTGAAACGTCCCAACTCTGTTCTGTATCATTTTCTTCAAAAAACAACGTCGCTTTTACAAAGTCAAATGAAATTCTAACTTGGTGACGTCTGCATTTACATATGCAGCTGACCATTCCTCAGTGTTTTTGGTCTCAGGATTCTGGTTTATACCCTTAAATCTATTAAGAACTTTGAGGAGTTTTTTATTATGATGAGCTACATTTATGCATATGGAAAGGAATAATAATGACACAGATAATCAATATATTAAGATAACCACAATATGTGTAGCTAAATTAAAATATAAGGCTTATTTTGTAAAGGAAATAACTATATGTTCCAAAGCAAAAAATATGTTAGCATAAAGAATATTATTATTTTATATTACTGCAGATTTTATTAACATCTAGTTTAATACGAAAGGACTGGGCTGTCTGTTTTCATTGTTATTTTGTTTTGTTTTGTTTTCCAGACAGGGTCTCACTCTGCAGTCCAGGCTGGTGGCCTTAACTCACTATACACCTGCCTCAAATTCAAGGCAATCCTTGTCCCTAAGCCTTCCCTGAGTGTGAAGGTTACAGGCACATACCACCACGCCCAGTTTATCGCGTTGAGGAACTGAACTCAGAGCCTTGCACTTGCTATGCAAGCACTTTAACCACTGAATTACACCCCTATCCCTGGATTCTGTCTCTGGATTCAATATGCTACATTGTGTAGTTTGGTTAAAGAATATTATAAAAAATTCAATCTCACACTGATTTGTACTTTGTCAGAAACATAAGGATATTTAGAGGCCTTTTCACATATTTGTTAACATTCTTCTTTGACATTACCCAATAAAATGACCAATGGTTATTTCTTCCAGTCACAATATAAAAGGCAAAAGCTTATCAATGAATTATCTGAATTATCTCTGCTTTCATTGTTACTCTGTTAAATAAAATCCATTGGTTAATCTTCCACTATGAACTGCTGGTGCCCATGGAAGATTTTCCAAGTCATGGGCATTTGAAAAATCCTAGTTTACAGCTTATGCAGATGTCTCCAAGGGCAAGACATTTCATCACTTTTACAATTAGTAGCTGCAAGGTTTTGAAATTTCCAATTTTATCTTGGAAACGCAGATATTACTGCTACAGTTTGGACAAATGGCCCCTGAAGATCCATTGATTACAGGCATGTTCCTGGGGCAGTGCTGAGGGGAGGTGTCGCAGATCTCTAGAATACAGGGCTTATGGGACTAAGGAGCTCATCGAAATATGTGCCTGAAGGGTTCCTTCGTTTTTGGCTTCCTGGATAGCTTTATTCACCTGTATATCTCCACCACGATATACTGCCTTGCCCCAGGCCCAAAACATAAAATTGGGAGCCAACAGAAGCTTTTTCTCTTTATATTCCTTACCTCAGATATTTTATTAGAATATTAGAAAGCTGACTGATACAATTATCACTAGCAAAAAATTACAGTAAGTTGTTTTTCTTGAAATTAGAAGATACTTAGTTATTAGAATCAGCATCACTTATCTGTCTTTCTTTCTCTCTAAGAATAAAATGCTATTTAAGGAGTAAAAACATGCTGGTTCGGCTTACCTCTCAAGAAATTTCATGAGTGCTTCTGGAGACTGTCCTTATATTTCCACAGACAGAGGACAAGTTCTACACATCTTCATCATTTCATCACACAGAGTATGGAAAATGTATGTGTGTATAATTAAGGCTGATTTTTAAAAAATGAATAATGTTACTGTTTTATCTGGACATCTCCAAATAAAACCGCCTTGTCAAAAATGTGCTTTTAGAGATAAAACACATGATTGGGGCTCAGCGTCACTAGCTCAGTGTGGGCTATGGCCACTGTTGTTTTCCTCACTACTGACTGTATATCATCAGGATGAAAAAAAGGTAAATAATGTCTAATTATATTACAATAATACTTTGGATTTCAATGGCATCATAAAAGGTCTTCATTACATCAAATCACGCTTCGTGAACTGATGCTGACGCAAACACCAGCTCCGAAGGTCTAGTTATATTTCAAAGCATACTATATTGATCTGAATATTTTTTGCCAGTTACTACCTTCCATTGTATGAGTACCTTTCCAGCTACTCAATTTTACGTATGAGTCTTTAAGTCATCAAGACTCGAAGTCTTAAATGTTCACCTTCAATGTCTAGTCGTCAATAATTGTCCTTTAAAAAGGTTCTTGGTCTTCTTCCTACCAGGTTGAAATCCATCTTATTCAATCAGGGAAGCAAACAGGGTCCCCACCACTGCTCAATGCATTTGTCCTCACTCAATGCCCACACTGCTTTTTAGCTACTGATTTCAGTACAACATTCATTCCAGCACAAAATCCAAACCTTATACCTGAGTAAGCTAAGAGAACTTTATTTATGTCATGAGATCACCAAAACGTACCTAGAAAGACATCAAGAAGCTAGACATGCCTTTTTATTAAGTTGCTCATAGCATTCTAAATAGAAATAACAACAACAAATTAATTACACTTGTCATCTCACCAACTATGTAATGATACCTTCCTTTTTTTTTTTTCTTTTAAAGCCAGCTCTGTACAATCAACAAATATACAAAAGGAAGTGATCTCCAGCTAAAAGTCTCATCCTCTAAGCAAGTATGGGAGACTATCTTCCTTTGCTGTTGCTATGGTTTAGATCTGGAATGGCACCCCAAACCTCATGTGTTTGGATGTAGTGGGATGCCTGAGAAACAATGAGGTGTTGGGGAGGTGGGCCAGGCAGGGAGCTGCAGATGCTTGGAGCTTGATCTGGAGGAATGTGTCAGTTTACTGAGACTTAGAGTGCCCAGGTTTGAGCCTTCCCTTGTGTGTTATCAACTTCTGGGCCAGGAAGTGAAGGAAGGGCACCCATCCCAGGTGTGCATGGCCCAACTGGCCACATGAACTAGGTAAAGGAAGAAGAGGTGAACATTGCTGCAGTTTCTCCTAGGAATGTTCTAGCCTTCACTTTAGTCTTCAGACGTTGACTGGTGTCTCAGTTAATTTTTCGTTGCTGTGACTCAATACCTGGCATCCACAAAGTTAGGGGAGGAAAGGTTTATTTTGGCTTACAGTTTCAGAAGGTTACAGTCCATTCCGGGGTGGCTGGCAGCAATCAAAGTACATGGCAGAGGCAGAGGTGGAGGCGGCTTCTCACAGTACCACAAACAGGAAGGCAAGGTGAGACTAGTTGAGACTAGTTGTCCAAGGAAGGCAGGAAGCAGCTTATATATCCTTCCAGGTCTCCTTCCAGTGATCAGCCCCTCCTGGATCCTGGTGTAGAAGGTGTGGTAACCCCCCACTACGTGCCATTAATCTTAATTTACACACCGTTAATCCAATTTACATGCCTATAGTCCACCCCTCCAGACTAAGTCCCAATGTCCCAACAGCACATGGTTCCATAGACAATCTATAACTTTAAATATATGAGAAGTGTATTTAAAATAGGGGAAATTCCAGAGCCAACCCACAACAACTGGATTCTATCTTTCTAGGGTTTCTGTTTGCTGCCCTGCCCTGAACAGCTTTTCCAAGACTAGACCTCCACCATGTGCCCACCATGGCTGGCTGCCCCGTGAGTGGACTGTGTGAGACCTTTTGAAAATACGAGCTAGAACAAATCTTTCCTCTCATAAGTTATGTATGTTGGGTATTCTCTTCCAGCAACAAAAACAAAACTAAGATAGCTATCGTGTTTAATTACATTCTTTTATGCCAAATCATCACATGCAATTGACCACATTTATAATTTTAAAGATTATTAATTTAAATGTTCTCCTAGGTGCCAAAAGTGTTTGCAGATTTTTTTCCCAAAAAGCAAATAAATATTAGTGCACATCATAGCTTCGTACACCTTCCTCATCCCATGGTTGTCAGAATGTTTCTCTATGGTGCAGTGTTAAAAACACATCTGTTTCCTTCTGTTGGCTTTATATTAATGGCTGGTGAATTTCACTCAAAAACACAAGATTATTTTCCATGTTATTAATTATAAAACTATATTATTAAAGTTTAATATTGGTGTTCTCTAGCAACCATATGCTCTATCCTAAAGGAACCGAAAAAAGGTTTTAATCACATCCTGGAGATCCTTGATTTCTGAGCACCCTGATCACAACCCACCACACCTGTTGGGTCATAAGGCCAAGTGTCATGTTTGAGAGCTTCCTTAGTTACAGGCCAACAAACAGAAATAAAGGAAAGCATTCATCCCAAAGTTATGGACAATTTAATAAATATACTACTTCTACCTTGACAAGAGAGAAGCTTCTTCAGAAAGTTGGCAATCTTATAGACCTTTACATTCTCTCCAAATAGCAGGAGGAAAACCTGCAATACTTTCTGATAACTGAAATTGGTCATAAAGCACCAAATGAATCAGACCAAAAAGAGCTTGTTTTACTACACCATTTGTTTTCTGTTTTCATAACTGTTATCAGAAAATACCCCAGCAGTCATATAGGCAAAAGGAGCAAGAATAGAGTGTCACAACTATGTGATCAAGTTATAAGAGGTAGCAGTCCTTTCCATACTCACCAGAAATACAAATTTAAAAACAAATAAGCTCCAAAGACAGGACATTTAGGATTCTCAGTTTTAAACAGTTATGATTTCACGCATATGATATTACATAGATTTTTCTTTGTGAACATCTTCTTATTCAAAAGCCACTGTTTCCTTTATTAAAGAGATTCAAAATGAGAGTGGAAAAACGTAGTGTTGTAGCTTTGCAGAACAAGGGCAAAGTGTTTATAATATCGCTGCATCGAGAATGGAAAAGAAGTTGACAGATAACCTAATTCATCTCCCAAAGGCACTACAAACAACTCAGGGCTGACTCTCTCTTCCATTAAAAGCAAACAAATGCAAACAAACCCTTCAATTTCAGTGTCTCAGTGCCGGGTTTAACACAGTCAAAACATAGTCAGTTTGTAACCAATGTACCCAGTCCCAGGGAACTAGAAATAAAACCCTTTTTCTTTTCTAGAATTTGTTCTGAAAATCCTTAATTCCTTATAATTTGAGGAAACTATCTACTTTGCTTCTTGGATCCTTTCTATGGCAATTACAACACAATCGCTAGTATTATTTATTTCAATGGTTTCTCCCACTTTGGTCACATGTTAGCCCATGCTAGTTATTACTGCATTTCCTTTTCTTCCTCCATTTTCAATACTTCCTCACAACACAAATAGGTAAGTTGTTTCTTTCCCATATACGGGGCATCCCGGTGGTGCTCGAGTCTACCAGCAGCCACATGCAGTCACAGTCCTTGCACACATACTTCATGAGGTTAAGGGACATCCCCTTTCCTCTCTAGCCATACTCAGCAACAGCTTCTTTTCAAAACTATTCGCTAGGCCAAACTTAGCTTCATCGTTAAAACACACACACACACACACACACACACACACACACACACACACAGTCACAGAGACTCTCACATTCCTTGTAGCAGTATGCAGTAAACAAAATCTTTAGTTATCCTCAAAGCATGAAGCCTATTTTAATGCCCAGAATAATTAAGTTATCCAGACAGGATTACTATGCTTGAGGAACAGTATAAAGAAAGAATAATAAACAACACTTGGTAAAGTGTCAACAGTATTATCGTGGGGATAATTTATATGATTTCAAATATTTAAATGACTCAGAGTAGCTACCTACAGTGATATACAGATTTCGAAGTGTATTAACAACTAATATTTTCATTACATTTCTAAGTGCATTTGCAATATGCATTAAAGTTCCATATATTAACAATAATTCCAGGTATGATTTCACATTACGTAAAATGAAAATTGGGTTCTATTCTATAGTGCTGATTCTTAAATCCTAATCTGCATGGAATACTTTAGATTGAATCACATCAAGATCCTCAAACTTAATAGATTTTTGGTGGGGCCCAAGCATCTACGTTTTTATCAAACAGGACATCCTGGCCCTGACATTTCTAAGAGTTGAGGCACACTGGAGACAACCGCATGTTCCTCCTCGGGTGATGTCCAACCTATTTCCTCCTCTCGCTTCCCCCACTCTTTCCTCTTTCTCCTGTTCTTCCCAACCTGAGACATTCATACTCATTCTTTTTTATGGGCTTTTAAAACAATCGTTATTTTTAAAAAGTTAATATGGGAATTAAAGGAAATAGAAAAACAAAAGCAAAGTGCAAAATCATCCATGCATGAGCAGCACAATTAGACATGACTTTGTAGGTCCTGTGTGGACACATACAATGTTCCATTTTGTGTGAGTGAGATGCTACAGGATGTGTCAGGCTTTTCCAGACTTCATGAACATTCACCACCTCAAATTTCAATGCTACTAGAGTAATTTTGGTCACTAAGAACAGACAGGGTCTCACTGAGTGCATGGGAAATTGTCTTGAGATATATATACATAAAATACATTGTATACTTCCTATGCTGCAGCTGCAAAAAGACATTTTAATTTATTAATTTACGTTATGAAATAATGTAAACTAAAGCTAATTAGACAAGAAAACTTACATATATGCATATAGGGAGGTTAAAATACTATTATTTGTAATTATTCTGTTTCACTCACCAAGTCACATGCAAGCATGTAATGTCAGGTACAAGTGGGTTTCAGTTTCGCTGTATGTAGTAGGCACAGGTGGCAAAGTGAGCAGTGCATGGCCTCCTGAGAGTTGTTCTGTTGTCCCCTGTGCATCTCCAGGACCACACAATCCAATCATGAAAATATCACATGATAGCACCTAATAACACTGACAGTCTGCAACCTTATGGGGCCATGCTACCGTTGTCCAGGGCCACACACACTCTGTCGGCCCAGAGTCAGATGCGTCTGTCCTAGAAAGTTCATACTAAGAAATGGTGCAATGATTTACAAATTATTTTTTTAAAAAGGAAAATGAAAAAGAAAAATTACAAAATCTCTCATTATGTTTTAAGACAATTTTCCTATTTTTGTTTAGCCATACTTGAAAACATCCTGGACTACAAGTTGGGCATGCCTGATTTACAGCATATCAGATAAAATACATATCTAGAGATCATTTAATGTGTATGAGAGGATTGTGTAAATTTTATGCAAATGTTATGCCATTTTAAATCAAGTTCTTGAGCATCTGAAGATTGTGATGCTCGTAGGAGATCCAGGAAGCAATCCCTCAAAATACAGAGAGAAGAGTGTAAATTCTCCCCTTTGTACAAATGGAAGCATATTAGTTTATATGTGACCTCTACGGTTTACATTGTAACTACTGACATTTGTTAACGTGCCTATATGTCCCACTGTACTTACAGTCTCTTAGGTCAAGAATCACAGTTTATCTAGCCTGTAAGTTGCCCAGAAGTGAAACATAGAGATAATAATTATTTATTGAATAAAATATTCAATGTGGCTGTAGAAGTTCTCTTCAAACAAACCCAAACATATTAAAATATTTTCACATGTCAGCACATACTTATTTCATTTATCTTAGGTCAGAAACATCTAGTACTGTGATTTTAATCTGTCAAAATATCTATTAGAGTGTCACTTAACTCATGTCATATTAACTTTAAATTCAATTTCTATTTTACTTAAACGGATAGCTTGTCTTTAATAGCATCAGCATCACTAATAAGCCCGATAGGTTTTCTTTTCCGTCTGCTTCACCTACTTTCTATTACACTGAAAAATAGCTCTAGGGGAAGAGAAAGGCAGCGAGTGACTTCACAACTTATCATTCAGACCTTCATATTCTGGGCTAAGAAATAGACCACTCGTGGGCTTTTTCAGTATGAAAGACAAGTACCTTGAAGTCCTCTATGTGGAAAAAATTGAGAGACAAAAATTATGAAATGTCTGCATAAACAGGTGAATAGGAATTCTGGGCCACCTATACCTACCGCATTTGGAAAATGCACGCATGGTGGAAATGGCTGTGGAAAAGTGACTGGAGGTTGAAGCGCGTACCAGAGGATTTGAGGTTGCAACTGGTAGAAATGGTTTTTAGGTATCTAGAAGCAGATGCTTCTGCTCTGCGCAAATATTAACTTCACCATTGGTAAATATTCAATTAATCCCCGTTACACATATCAATAGTGAGCTGGTGTGTCTTGGAAGATGTGAAGAAAAAAGACTTCTTACCAACAGTAATAGTGTCTCCTCGTAAGTTAAATCAGTTAATATTTTAAAGGCCTTCAATCAGTCCCCATAAGATAGTATATTACTTTTTCTTAATAAAATAATAATATAAACGGTCTCAATAAAACTTTCACTTGCTATCGGGTCTTCTTCCCATATCACGTACATACAACACGTTTATATTTGCATTGTAATAGGATCATAGGGCCGGTGACATATTCTGTATACTTCAGGGAATTACAAACTCTGTGAAACTAAATGTTATGATATTATCACTTGATACATGCATACAAGTGCTTGTATTTCTCTATACACTAGTTCTCGCACTTTGTCTCGTGATAGGAAGAAGAAAAACGTAGAAACCGGATTGCAAATTCTGGTAGAGAATAAAAATAAAACTTATTTCACTGGGACTGGCAGGAGTGGTGCAGAAGGAAGGTGCTGTGACTTGGCACAGGCGCAGCTCCCTATCTGAACCTGTCGACGCACAGGCGGCGCCTCTGAGGCAGGGACTTCACGTTGCACGGTCACTCCGCCCCTCTCTAGGTCTTCGCCCTCGGTTGTGAGCTTCTCTGGAGAAGGAATGAGGGCAACCCCAGCACTATGGAGACGCCGGCCTCAGCCCGTGCTTCACGGAAGGTTGTTCCTTCATGTGCCTGCCCCTGGGTCTCTGTTCCCATTCTTACCTGAGCTGAGTTCCCAGTAAAGTCAAACACAGACTTAAGCATACCGTAAGGCTCAGGAGTAGAGAAAGGGGAGCTATTTCACATGTTGTTAAATATTTTTTTTTGCCCCAAAAGATTTTTAAAGAAAAATGCAAGAAACCTATGAGAACTTTTGTCATTTATCAGTTTAGTGGAATGCTGATCTTAATTGCCTAGGGGAAATTACCATAGTCCTTTGTTGCTTAAATGCAGTATTAAAAAAGTTCTAAATCCTCAATTCCCTCTTTCTGTCTGCAGCAGACAAACTCAGCACTGCCCCCATTACCTTTCTGTCTGGCACACCCCTTCCTCTTCCTCTCCCCACCCCGGCTGCTCCCCAATCCCTTCCAGTGCTCCCTCTTCTTAAGTCCTGCCTCCAGTGGACCTACTTTACCTCCAAGCTTCCCCCCCCCCCATTTTACTGATATGTATAAGCGCAAAATTTAAGGTTAACAATGAAGTTGAGCATTTTGTGCACCTACGTATCTTACCTCCAATCTTTGCACTCTCACTTGCCTTTGCACTCTTCACTTTATGCATCTGTTCACTTACTTCTCTTGCACTAAACCAACAACGTTCTGGACACAGGTGTTGAGTTTTATTCACCTTAACCTCCAATATTTTGTAGGTATTTCACATGAAGAAAACTTTCTCAAAAAGACGTGCATAATCAATAATTTAAGCCAGTTGGATGCTTTTCTTTCTTTTTAAAGAGAAACATATTCAGCTACTAGTACAACTTTTTAAAGTTTGGTTTAGTACATTCCTCATTTAAATGGGCACTTATGTTTTTCAGATAACTTTTTAGTAGTGCAAAAGGTGAACCAAGGTGGCATTTGTGTACTACAGAACCTGTGCTCTACTAATGATCATGATGTATTCAAAATAATTTAGACTTATAGGAGAAAAAGAGAAATAAAGGAGAAAGAAAGAAAATGAAAAAAGGAGAGAGGAGTGGAAATAAACCTTCAGATTTTTATGAAAATGATACAGTGTTTCTAAAGCTTTGTGTATAACTACATAATGAAACTCAGGCGTTGTAAAAGAATGCATAATTAGAAATTGCCAACTGCTGCCTCTCATGTCAGACACAATCAGGTGGAAAGAATTCTTTCTTTATCATTTGTCTGTTCTAGTCATGCCTTCAACAGATTAAGTTAGACCCACCTACTCACTGATGAAAACATCCATTTCATTCAGAAACATGGACGCATCCAGAAATAATATTTAACCAAAAGTCAAAGCAGCCTGTGACCCAGTCCAGCTGACCCACTAAGTTAACCATCATACCTATATAATTTCAAATATTTGGAAACACTTGTGAAACTTGAGTTCTCTTTTCACATAACTAGAATTCAATAATATCTGCATGGTTTCAGTACAAAATTAAAGGGCCAATGTTTCTGATATGTATAACTGTCTGCCTTTTTCTGTAACAAAGAAAAGTGATTAGTCCAGGTCATCTACCTAGTGAAGGTATGGGCTCTTTTGCTGTGTATAAGTCAGCAGAACAAGGAATGTGACAAGAACATAAACATATGCTGCTATAGTGACCACACCAGGGCTTTTATGGCTAATCTGGCACTGTCAACAGCCACTCTGTCTTCAATCAACAACAGTAACTGATTACCTACTATGGTCAGGTACTAAAGCTTCAGTGATCAAGGAATCTCAAACACAGACATGAAAGTGAAAAATGAACTGTTACGCAGATTTTAAAGAAGCACTGTGAAGAAGCAGGAGGGCCCTTCTTTGAGGAGCGTTTCCTGCACCTATTTAGCACTAGAAGAGTTTCCTGTACCATGCTCACCCGCTGGAGCTTATACTCAGAGGCAGCTATTTTTTCTCCTCTTTCATAAGAGTGAGTAAGCTCTTCCTCTTCCTTTGAGTTGTTTTGATCTGTTCTGCTAAGAGTGTCCATAGCTCAAGCCAGGAATCTCAGAAGGAGCAACTAGCACTTGGTTGATCAATTTGTATACAAGTTCAATTTGCATTTAGTATAGAAGTTCAGAAGAGATACTCAATCAGAAGATAAATTTAGTCACTTGAGTAATAAAAATATTTTAAACTGTTAGAAATAATTCTTTTGGAGGAAATAGGTGGGAAAAGATATAGAATTTCTTTTGAGCAAACACATTGCAGCTTATTATGGTTGACTTGAGTCTCAAAATTATTTAGCAAAACTGACACATATTGCTCGATTTGACTGTAAACATATAGATATGAAACTAGTAAGACAGGAACTAGAGGAACAGAAGCTAAATCAAAAATGAATCTTGAGGCCTCTGTTCATTATATCAACCAAAGTAAATATGACCCAAGTTAATCAACTTAATTAAGGTTAATTTGTTCTCTATGCACTAATTATGCCAACATATCAAAAGCAAAGCTCATTGAGATGTCTCAGTTAAATCTAATTATCTTTTGTGATCACTTCTGGGTTTTATTTGTTTGCCAGTATCAAACAGAACGAGTTAATGGCACAGTGGAGAAATGGAGAAATGGCACAGTGGTTACAACACTTGCTTTGCAAGTACAAGGCCCTGAGTTCTATTCCCCACAATCATAAGATGGGTGTGGTGGACACATGCCTGTAATTCCAACACTCAAAAGGTGGAGGCATTAGGATTTCTCTGAGTCCACGGTGAGCCAGAGCTCCATAGTGATATTAGGACCAGCCTGGGCTACAAAGTGAGACCCTGTCTCCTCCCCCTCCAAAAAAAAAGTAATACCAAATATGCAAATACTCGCTATCATGAAATTGCCTTCCTATGTGTTTTTTGCTATAGGAGAGTAAAAGAATGACATAGCTCTATTAAAAAATATATATATCAGTTTCTTTACAGAAGAGAATATTTGGCAATTTCATGCCAAGTTAGTTCATTTTTCAAACTGTCTGCAGTCAGCAAGAGATAATCACGTTGAAGCTGTCCTCAGGAACTAAACAGGAGTCGCAGGAATTATTTTATATTCTACAGTGACACTGAATAATTTACATCAAGAGTGAAGTTCTGAGTATTCCGAAGTATGGACTAGAGCAAATCAGAAGGGGAAACATTATCAGTGTAGAATGATAGAGGGAATAAAGCCACTAATATTTTAGCTGAAAATCATCAATTTCTGTTTTGAGTAGAATAAACTATGTCCAGAGTAATATTTGTTTCCAAAATGATTTTCTTTTCTGATCTATCTCCCATGGCAGCCAAATCCCACACTAACATTTAAGTCATCTTGGATACATCCTCCTGGTTTATATCATTGTATCAGATTTAATAACCTTTTATACTGGAGCCACTACAGTGGTCTATGCCTCCATGCCTTTGATTATTACCACAGATTCATGACTAACCTTTCTCTTGAGTCTAAGGCCAGCAGCACACTAGACTTAGAAACACCCAAGCGTGCAATGCACATTGATTCATCAAAATGCACAAACATTTTAGGGACAGAGAACAAACAAAAGTGATGTAGGGCTCCCATCATCCTTTGACATGTGGTTCTATTTATTTCAATAAATCTTTCCTCAAAGCTCTTTGAAACATAGCTCTTATCTCCATCCACACCTTCTGAGAAAGCCACTCTAGTCCCACCTAAGGGTCCTTCTTTGTTCTTGATTCCTTTAGCACCCAGTAAAACAACTAACATGCCTGAAATTTTGAGATATTAGTAAAGAAGGCCTAAGATGAATCATTAACAAATTCAGAATTCTGGTTGTCAGAAGATGCATTAATCCACTAATTGTAAATATTTTTGACATGCACACCAGCAAATACATCTCCTTCTATGAAACAACGTCAGAGTCTCTCTAGATTTTTGAGTCTTCAGAGAGAATGTCTGACTTTGACACGTTAGTTGTGATTTTGATAAAAGTGTTATTTCTCCAAACACTTCATAACAAAAATCAGGGATAACAAATAACTTTCAACTTATTTTATGCTTTATATAAAAAAGCATATTTGGGGGTATTTGATGTATCTCCAAATTTCATGCTACCGCTTTAGGTGCTAATATCTCACTAATATCTTCATAGCTTTTTCTGTAGTGAAAATAATGAGTTTTCTTTTAAAAAGTCATGGGAGGGCTCTGGGAGAATAGCTCAGAGGTTACAGCAGTTGACTAGTAAGTGGAAGGCTCCAGATTCTATTCCTACCCCAAGCAACACATAAATTGGGCACATGCCTATAATTGCAGCACTGGAAGGCAGAGGCAGGAGGACTGGTTGTGACTCTGAGGTCAGCCTGGACTACACAGTGAGTTCAGGAGAGTGACTACAGAGAGCAGTGTTATCTCAAAAAAAAAAAAAAAGTCATTAGAGGATAAATTGACTGCCACACATGGCTATACAGTCTGTTTTTCTGGAGACATGTTCCATTTTTATTAGTGTCTGTTCACTGTCTGATCATATCTGAGACTTTCATCATGCCATTGTAGGGAGCAACTTCTGATTTGTCTAGGAACTGAAATCATACTATGACTCAGTTGAATTGTTCTGCAATTGCTGTTAATTCACTCAAAATTATTTCACCATCCTCTGGATAATGTACATGTTTGTATTCCCATTGTCTGCAATGCACATTTTTTATACTCACCGAGCTTGACCATTTGTGGCTTACACAACGCAGTCTTTCTTCTGTTGCAAACATACTCAAACGATGATACAAAGAACATATTTCTCAATCTTCCCTACTCTGTATTCCAAGTGCAGCTGTCAAGTTTCCTAATGCACTTGTAATTACCATGTAGGACTGCACGACATTTTTTGTTTTTATTCATTCGAAAGTACTTCTCCAGCAGGCCTTGGAAAGCCAACGCTGTGTTCAGGAGTTAATCAATGTGTGCTGTTTTACCCTGATGCCTATTTTCATTTTATAGAAACGGATTGGTTGAAGTCTTCTTGTTAGAAAATGCCACAGCAATTACTGAATTCATTTGCAAAGATATAGGATGGCGATTAAGGTATATTTAGTAAACATTTCCTATTTTATTGCTTATATTTGTAATTGTCAGGATGAGAAAGTTTTTCCCATAAACAATAAGTACATGATTAACAGGAACCAACTCGACTTTTAAATAGTTATTATGGTCTGAAGTTTTATTTTTGAAGAGAACAATCCCTTTTCCTGATATTTCAATACTCTTTTTTATGCATATCTATATCAAAAAGAGGTATCAGTAACACAGAAAATATTTGGATATAGTCAACATTCTTTTAACATGCAAATAACCAGAATATATTATTATGAAGTTTTAAATACTATAATGTCAAATATTCAAGTAACCATAATACTTGTATTTGAGAACGTGTAGAAGAAATAGGTTTTGCCAAAAAATTCATTTAGCCAATGAGGAAACAAACCCAATGGACTAAATCATGTGTGTAATTGTACTTTATTTTAATATTCTATGCTGCCTGCTGATATGTAGTATTTGTGTGCAAAAGGAGACATTACATGCTGGTGTGCACCAAAGCCAAACACCTGATGAGACAAGTCCCAGATGGATGTATCTCCACCCCTTTCTTTGGGAAGTGTTCAAATGACACCACCGTGCGTGGTGAAATATGGGATTTACAGGCTGCAGAATCTGAGTTCACAAGCAGTTCTATGCAGAAAATAACAAAGACATGATCTAGATCTCAGACCTTTGTCCTAACATCTAAATAACAGATTTTCTATTCAGACACAATAAAATGTGGAAGTCATCCAAATTCATTAAATAAAGCTTTCAAATTCTAATAACAAATGCAACATGAACAGTGTCACATACACACACACACCAACAGAACAAAGTAGGAAAAAAAAAAACAGCTCTTAGTACTGAGTCCCGCAGTCTTGAGTGACCGTGGCAGCTATCGCTGCCACAACATGCAGCGTGTCACCTAATTCTGCAGGGCAGCATATTTAGGGCACACCAAGAAGAGCTCTGCATCATGCCCCACTACCCGCAGAGCCCAGATGTGCTGTTTGTCCTAGGCATGGATCCAGTGGTGGAGTAAGGACCTGACAAAGCCAGAATCTGAGATGTTGTAGACTGGCCGCATGCAGTAAAAAAATCTCGGCATGCAACACTGTTTAGATGATTGAAAGGCATGAGGGTGCGACCTTGACTTCTGATTCCCAGTGGAGGGGGTGAGGAGGGCGGGAAAAGTTTTCCTCACTGATAGTTGGAAATACTCTGGCAGCTGCAGCTCTAAATCACAATAAGCAAGAATTTGTTCAAAACTAGGCTGTTCTTATGCGCTGGGATTTATATTCATTCTTTAATAAAACAACTACAACTTTAATTTAAATTGATAAGAATCACTGGGGAGGGGCTGACCCGAAATAAAGTGAACAGAAGACAAGTATTCAAATGCTCCTTAGCTGGCAATTGGATTGCATCCAGATGATACCACCCTAATTTTAAAATATCATACATCTGAAATGCATTCACTATAGGTAATATACCACACATGAGAGGTCAGCTGCAGAACACACTGTAGAGAGTGCCATGCCCCCTCTGTGAGCTCAGGGCTGACGGGGAGCTGCAGCTCGACTCTGCGACCCAGCAGGGCAGGAGAAGATCCTGCTGCTTAGTGCAGGCTCCCGAAAAGGTCCGAATTGAAAATTCTAAGTAATGTTTCTCTTGAATATGTATCATTTTTACACCATTATAAAGTCAGGAAGATCATAAATCAAACCTCCTGATAAATTACACTCCACTTGTGTATGTATACATATATAAGTCAGTACATTTGATACGGTAAATACTTATTAGTAACATATTACTTATAGTTAATGAGATAAGTCATAAAAAAATCATCGTGAAATAAAGTAAGTACTAGGTAATAAATGGTTATTCCAAAGGGGAAAGAGTGGCTAAGCTAAAAGAAATCTAATTACCATCGATAACTTCAATCACTCCCAAAAAGTCCCATAATAATAATCCACTATCATTAATTTTCATTAATGACACATTTTTTAAAAATTCATAAATTCCTCAATTGTAAGTTATTAAATCATCAAAGAAAGTAGCAATGGAAGAATTCTGCTTAAATACAATAGACTGGTTAAAAAAAAGCCACAAATGGAAACAAGATCAAGGCAGGAGCCATTGCAATTCCAGACATCAAGTTAGACTACAAAACTAGAGCTATAAACACTATATGGTACTGGTACAAAACAGACAGGTAGACTAGTGGAATAGAATTGAGAATGCAGAGACAAGTTCAAATACCCTAGCTATGTGATCTTGGATAAAGTCAACAAAAGCATACACTTGAAAAAGGACAACCTCTTTAACAAATGGTTCTAGAAAAATTGGACATACACATGCAGAAGAATGAATATAGACACACACCAGTCAATGTGCGCCAAAATTAAATCAAAGTGGATAAAATACTTACACATTAAAACTGAAACACTGAACCTTCTGGTAAACAAATTAGGCAAATGTCTAAAAGATATAGGTGTAGGCAAGGACATTCTTAACAACACACCAAAAGCAAAAGAAATAGCCTCCAGAATTAACAAATGGGATTATGTCAAATTCAAAAGTTCCTTCATGGCAAAGAAAACTATCAACAGTGTAAAAAGAGAACTGCTAGAATAGGAAAAAAATTCACCATCAATACTTCAGACAGGAGGCTCATAACTAGACTATATGGGGAACTGAAGAAGAGTAAGCTTCTCAAAATCAAAGATCCAGATGAAAAATGGGAAAAGATAATGAATAGGCAATCCTTACATGAAGAAGTTCAAATGGCCAATAAATACATGAAAAGATGTTCAACATCCTTCGCCATAAGAGAAATGCAAATCAAACATCACTAAGATACCATACAACTCCAGAGAGAATGGCATATATCAAGAACACAAACAGCAATTAGTGCCTGCGAGAAAGTGGAGAAAAAGGAACCTTCTTCTACTGCCGGTGGGAACGTAAACTGGCACAATTACTATGGAAAGCAGTATGAAAGTTTCTCAAAAGATTGGAAATAAATATCCCCTTTGATCCAGTGATTTCTCTTCTGGGAATTTTCCCAAGAGTTAAAAACACCATGTAACAGAGATACATGTATACCCACGTTCACAGCAGCACACCTAACAATAGCTAAAATATGGGAGATACCAAAATACCCATCAATAGACCAATGGATACATAAATTGTGTTATTTATTATACACAATTTATATAAAAACTACTCAACTATAAAGACAGATAGGCTGGAGGCTTTTGTAGGTCAATGGAGGCCACTTGAGACCATCATAGTCACTGAAGTGAGTCAGGAGGAGAAAGTGAAATTTCAAATGGTTACTCTAACATGAGAAACCAGGATCACAATTATCTCATAGAATCAAGGGGAGTAACGGGAATTAGACAGAAGGGAGTGGGGGTGGAAGGATTGAGAAGGGAGAAAGGATTTGTTTTTGTCACCATATGTATATGCACAGAACACTCAAGGTCAATGTAAACATTAAGTATGGCATCTACACATATCAATAAAATGGGGGGAAAGTAGCAAATGAAATACTAAGATTAATTGCTGAAATGATCACTGGTACTTACATTCAAAATTGTTTTAGTGTTATTTTATGAATTAGAAAATAAATGAGAACATATTGTTTACATAAAAATCATAAAACCAATCAGTGTGGGAAATGTGGTAGAAATAAGTTAAGGAGAGAAATCACCAGCATAATCCTACCATAGCACTAGCCATCTGAAAATGGAAAAATGAAAAAAATCACACACACAATAATATTAAAATGCTAACAATCTTAGAATAAAACCAGTGAGACATTGATATTTTACTTAAAATATTATACAAATTAGAAATCTGAAAACATAAAAAACACTATATTTTTAGATGAGAAGATTTGATGCCATAAAATACCAATTCTTCTAAAATTAATAAATACAATTTGTATTAACTGTACATTTTGTCCTAACTAAATATGTAATAATGGTCTCCCAAAAGATAAGACAAACACTGAATGGGTCAAAGTCCAAGCTATGTGGTATCATTAGCGTAAGATCAGATTATTAAATCTAGGAAAATAGCTAAATTAGTACAAACACTTACATTTAAGGTTTTTTTTTTGTTTTTGTTGTTGTTGTTGTTGTTTTTGTTTTACAAATGTCTCACAGATTGCAATTATTCAGGCTGGAGTTCAAACACTGGTATCTCTAAAATTCGTCGAATTTAAGCACCTGCCAATACATTCTTCCCCACCATCCCTCAAGATTTCTTGCTTGCAGAACACCTGCTCGGGTCCCCTCTTCTCAGCCTGGGCATTTCTTGTTTTTCTCCTCCCTTTCTCTCGCAATGGAAATCCATTTGAATCCCTTCATGGCTTCTCCCGCAGGAGCCTTTCTTTATTGTTTTGCTTTATTCCATAAACTTTCACTCGCTTTAAAAGACAAAAAGTCCCTTCCTTGCCATGTGGATACTATTTGTAATATGTAGGGGCTAACCGAGAAATGCAAATCTTCTTACATAGAAGATGAATTCAAAGAGTTTTCTGATATGGGAAGGAGAAGAGGGTCTATCACAGTATTATAAAAGCTTCTGAGAAACAGAGTGGGCTCCTCTGCGAAGGCAGAGCATGAATGCCCTGTTGAAGGAATCACTGGATCCAGGCGTGGTGGCACGCACCTGTGATCTCCAGAGTCTGGAAGGTTGAGGCAGCTGGATCACAAGTTTGAGCTGAGCACGGTCAAGTGTGCAATTTTAGTGAGACTTTGTCTTAACATAAAAATTAGACACTGGAAACATAGCTCAGTATGACAACAACATCACAAATAAGGTCACTGACGCAACTGATCTGAGATGGTAGAAAATTAGATAATATCTAAAACTGTTTCTAACTTTGAGATCTCCAAGTTTAATTTTATTGCCTTCACAGTACATATTAACTCTTTAATGCTGAGTATCAGGGACGATAGGTTTCCGCCTCGGTAGCTCGCCAGCACAGGAACTCAAGGGACCACCCTTCCCCAGTGATCACCTTACAACTCGTTTTTCTCAAGACTTTTAGTCCAACCTGCTTGACTATTAATATGGAAAATTGTGCAGGTGGATCCAACACAGAAAGACTTTCTCATTCCACACAAGTACTTGAACTAATTCCATTCAACAACATTTCTAGCCTTCAGGGATTCTAACTCCTGTGTTAGAATGTGATACCTTTAACAAAATACTAAGTAAAAAATGGCCTAATTGCATAACTGTGAGACACAGATAAGTTAAACTGAAGAAAAAATATGGAGAAGCCTTGAAAGCATTTTGTGGCATGAAGCAGCTTAATTCATCCCAAATGTTATGCTACAGTAAGTTATATGATTCTGCCAGATGCTTCTCTTTAGAAGAATTTTATTATACCAAAGAGAGCAATTTCTTTTAATGAGAATATTTTTGAATAATATTTGTTCTTGAAACCACTGCTTTCTTTGTTTCATATCTAATGAGAATAATTTCCTTTGATTCATAGGCATTTTTATTCTTCTGCTGGTTCAATCAAAATACCAATTAACTAGATGCATAATGTGAGAACGAAGAGGGCACCTTCTAGCTAAGCTTCAGAAAACATGCATCAGTCACAGGAAGCGAGTGACTCACACTGTAGACATCCACAGGTTAAGGGTTACAACCAAAGCCTGCGCTTAATGTTCCCATTGTGTATCATGTCTGCATAGAGATTTAGTATAAAATTTGAACAGTGAACAAAAATGAAAACACTAAAGAATACATGTATCAGTCACCATAAACTGTTACCAATACACAAATCTCAATCTCAATGCACAGCATGGAATATGAGGTCCCAGTTTTCATAAAAAATAATGTGAAGTATTTAGCAATGCAGGTCACATGCATATAAAATGAATCGATCCGTTTGAGAAATGGTAAACATTTAGGTAAATATGCCATTGTCATGGAAGTGACTGGGGCACAAACACGAAGTCCAAGTCCAAGACCAAAGGACAGATGCTGTAGACAGAACAGTCACGCAACAAGGATTTTATGGCAATATTCTGGGTAGTTTTTCTCGCTGAAACAAGCTAATTCTTCAGCATTTGAACAGGAACACCTGAAATTTCCCAGTATGATTAACCAGGTTCTAACATATTTGAAAAGTCAACAAAGGTATTTTAAAAATTATCCAAGTATACTGTACAATATTGTTTTTATAATGTGATAATATTGCTTCATCTTCAATGTAAATGTAGCATATAAATCCTTAACATAGATTTGTCATAAAATAACAATTATCATATAATCAGGTTCAGACCTGTGGAAGTACATAAAAACATATCTGGAGTTAGTAATAATTTAAATATTGTTGACATTGGGTTTGTTGACTTGTGTCTGTGATCTCAGCACTCCAGGAGGCTGAGACAGGCAGATTGCATGTTAGGTCCAACCTGGGCATCTTATAGAGATAGAGGGAGACATTGCGTCTAAGTAAAAATAAAAGAGGCCTGGAGATATTGCTTGAGATGAAGACCCTGGGTTTAATCCCTAGTACCAAAAAAAAAATACAAATAAAACAAAATAAAGTTATTGAAGCAACAATATTCCAGGATTAATAAACTGAATTATGTCACACTATTCAAAATAAAATAAAATCAATTTCAAAATCAGAGGAGAGAAATCTATAATGCAAAGAATATGAGCATAATATAAACATATCTTTAGAGAAAATATGGGTATGTTTATAAATAGTTATATAGTCTCATGTACATGGAATGACATAATACTGTCATCAAACATATAAATTAAGAACCTTCCACCTACAGATACAAACTCGAACAATGAGAAATAAACCGTACAAACTATTAGAAATCCCATGTTCCCCAAATGGAGGTCCTGAAAATTCATCTCTATGGCCCTAAATTCAACACTCAGGATAACCAGGCTGAACTACACTAGAAAGCACATGTCAAGAGCTTTTCTATTCTTACTTACAAAAATCTGGGGAAAGGAGCAGACAGGCAGGCAGAAAGGGGATGAGGAGAAAAAGGATTAAGAAGCAATATGTTTATGCACCAATTCTCCAATGTAAATGCAATTATTGTGTATCTCAAATAAACACATACTAATAAAAGGATTATTTTGCAGAACAATCAAGTTCTTGGCTGTGGGAAGATCATGATAAAAAGAGATGCTCTCCACACCAGGTAGACATGGCCAACATCACAACGCTCACTCCATCCTACAGGCCAGAATTCCAGCACTAGCTCCAGGCACCTGCCCCAGTCCTGGTTCGTCCATCTTTCTGTGTTGCTGAAGCTTCTGCGTGCTTAGCAGCACAGCCAAGCTGTGTGTGGGAAGCTTGAGTCTAGATTAGATAGAGCGAGGACATCACCAAGATACTTTCTGGAGGAAATGTGCAAGTGAGGGGAGTTTTTGGATGCTGGAGATGCCATGGCAATAGTGAGATGGAAACACGGTAATAATAAACACAGTGAGATGCTGAGGAAATAGCCCAGTGACAGATAACATAAAATCAGATGAAGTTCAACAAGGTAACTACAGTAGAAGAAATAAGAAAAAATGCTAAATGCTGAAACTGGAAGAAGGCACAAAATTTGATATCCAAATGTCTCAGGGCTTAAGAGAGATTTATTCCTCAGATCCGAAGGAAAAATAATAAACTTTTATGTAGCTATACTTCTGCCTCCAGCTACCTTCAGTTCTCTGCAACCCTTTGTGTCACAATTCATATTTATCCCTCATTACTCCTCCAAATTTTCTTTTCCATTTTCTGTACAACATTTCTGTCAGACTTTCACCTCTAACACTTCACAAAATCCATTAATTGACTTCAGGTCTCATCACAGCTGACATTTCAGTAGTGTCTGACAGTCGCTCATCCCTTCCTCCTTGGTACGTTTTCTGTGCTTTACAACACACCGCACGTTTCTGGTTTTCCTCCTGCCTCCCTCACTGGTCGTGCCTTCTTGGGCTCCTTTGTGGTTTCCCCGCTTCCTTTCTCCTACTTCTGCAAGAGGAGACACGGTTCACACCTCAGTTTCCTTCTTTTTTCTTACTTTTTAATGATCTATCTAGTCTTGGGGTTTGAAATATTACACATGCGTCAATACCTTCCAAACGCATGGCTACAGCCTAGACCTGTTTTCTACACTAAGACCTATCTCAATTGTACTCAAAACAAAAATGCCGCAACAGCTCTAAACATAAGACCCTACCAAACCATTGCTGACAACTCTGACCATTCCTCACTTCATTCAAAATAAAAATTAAGTTTGCTTAAAAAAATCTCTCAGATCCTGAGTGATCTGACTGACCCACCATCACTTTTCTCATCTCCTCTCCTTCTGCTTTCATCTTACTCTGGCTGAGCTGTGCTGTCCTCACAGTTTGGTTGTTGCTGTGTGTTGTTGTTTTGTTACGTTATCTTTTATTTCCTTGCTGGTACTAAGGACTGAATTCAGGACCTTTGCACTAAGCTACATCTCCAGCCCTTTTTCTATTCAGTATATATTTTGAGACAAAGTCTCACTAAGTTACTAAGTGGCCCAGGCTGGGCAGGAACTTGTAATCCTTGTCTGTAAGCCCCCATGAGTGCTAGGATTATAGGAGTCCTCATAGGTTTTCAAACCCACCAAGTATCCTCTTGAAAAAGAGCCTTCATCTTAGTTCTTGGGAATGTTCTTCTCCAGATGTTTTCATGGTTAACTCCTTCTCTGAAATCTTTGCACAAATGTCATTTCTAAATGTTTCTCTTTCATAAAGACATATTTAAAACAATTACGCACCTTCCATCCTGACCTCTCTAGACTGCTCTACTTTCTATTTGCCTACCATCATTATTAGATAATGTTTCATTAGATGATTTACTTACCATGATAATGTGATAAGCAGAGTCACTGATAGTGTGTACCAAGAGAGGCTTGCTCTGTACACCACACCATGTGAGGGCACAGTGTCAGCTGTTATACAACATACCCTCCATTTCTTGTTTATTTTTCTTTCTCAAAGAAATGTGAGCTTCATAGGTGCAGGTAATGTTGTTGGATTCCAAGAGACAAAACTACGTGAAATATATAATGTAGAGTGGTATATAATAAGCATTAGCTTTAATAAGTCAAAGAAAACACAAGAGAGTTTTTGTTTAATCTTGTTTCATAGTGTGTGTGTGACTTTTTATCTTTTGCTTTTTATGAGCATTACGTGTTTGGTTTTGCTTAGTAGTGAGCTCAGTAGGTGACATGCCCATTAAATAAAACGTACAGCAGAGGAAGTAAACCAGCCCAGGCGGACACGACAAGTTTCAGGAAGCCAAATCAGACTTTTTGCATAGAAACACCGAGGGGACCCCATTTCTATAGAAATTCACTCAGTATGGCCAAGAATTTGTCAGTAACTAACATCCCCCATATTTGCCTCTTACTTCTAGTGGAGGACCAACTGGAGAAAGGTAAACATGCTCCCTGAACCAATCACCAGGGATTCCCCTGACCTAGGCGACCTGTCTACAGGTTCTCCATGACAATAGGCTGCAACAGTGCCCACAGCCTCTTTGCTCCTCCCAGAAGCTCTATGGCTCTTCCAGCTCTCTTTGGTTCACTGCCAGATTCAAACAATGACGACTTCTTTGCCTACCTTGCTATAGCAAGTTCTAAATAATTTGCACTTATTTTTGTTTTTTAAAAAGTAGTTCTCACTCATTTCCACACTCAAAGCAGGGCAGCTTACTTCACTCAGAAGTTATTTAATAGGCCCAGCCTGTCCTCAGGTTGAGGCTATGACTCAAGGCTGTGACTGCTAAGAAATGGGGGTTACTGAAGAGTAAAAGAGATGCCCATCCCAGAGTCCTATCTAGCCCCGCCAAGTATTTCTTCACCACTAGTATCAATTTTGCTTGGGATCTTAAATATAAACATTTGTCTAAAATCCTTGAAAGCCATTACACTGGATTTGCTCTATTTTCACACACATTATAGCTTAGCACGATTAAAATAAATAGCATATTTCAGAAAGAACATAACTGATTTAAAGGGAAATGTTTTATATTTCTCCCCATTTACAATGATATTTGCAGTAGGTTTGGCATATATGGCTCGCATCAGTAAAAAGGCTGAAAATAAATATTGTGTTTGATCCAGCAATACCTTTTCTGGATATCTTTTCAAAACAGTGAAAACCAACATAAAACAGAGACACATGTATACCCAGGTTTATAGCAGCACAACTAACAATAGTTAAAAGTGGAAGATGCTGAAATGCCTACCAACAGACCAATGGATATAAAAATTGCCAGACAGGTGCTCAAGAGTACTACACTTTCACAAAGACAGATAAACTAGAGTCTTCTGTAGGTAAATGGAGGAGACTTGAGACCATCATGCTTAGCGAAGTGAGTCAAACTCAGACAGTTAAATGTCTCACGGTTTCTCTCATATGAGAAACCCAGCAGGCAGGCATGTATACAGCCATGTGAGTGTGATTTTGGAGTCGGGGGGATGAAGGAGGGAATGAGAGGACCGGAAAGGGAAGAGATCATGCTTTTGACACAATATATATGTGCACAAAATACTCCAGCTCAATGTCACCACTGTGCATCACATTTATACATGTAAACATGGGGAAAAAGAAAGAGTATAATTGAATATTCTTGTTTATTCATAGACACATTTGACTGTTGGTAACATCTAAGCAATTCTATGCTATACACGCAAAACTGACTACCTGCCTAAAACAATATCCCATGGCTGCCTCTGCTCTCAAATTCTAAGAACATTCTAGGCTTGTGGACATCTTACCATTATTCAATGGTTTTATAAAAATATTTGAATCGGAATGCCAAGGGCATGTGGCATTGTCTAGAATATCCTCATTAAGCTCCTTAAGGGCATACAACTCACACTTCTTTCCCTTTTGTTACCTTCTAAATTTTCACATTACACTTTTATTTTGTGACCACTGAGGCAATATGATGACTTTATTAATCTCCATGTTGCGAATGATCAGCAATCAAATGCCTATATTTAATTTTGTGGCTGACTCATTCACTTATCCTCTTTTATTAGTTCATCAAATAGCATCATCAAATAGCACAACACTAGGATAACATGTAAAGAACATGGGGCCACAGAAATGGTTCTGAAGACAGTGTCACAAATTGAGATCTGGCGGCCAGCACAGACGGAAGAGGACCAGGAGGCAGGAGAGAAGCCACTGCCGACCATTTTGGTATTGAGAGAATGCCAGCAGCTAGCACAATGTATCCAGGAGAGAAGTGAGAAAAGACGAGCCTGCAGAAGCCGGCTAAGGACACACGCCACAGAGCTTAGGGAGCTTAGCTGATAATGACAGAGATTACTTAAGAGTAATTACGTTAGTCAGATATACTAATTAAACATGGGCACTCATTAAACATTATTCAGATATGATAATTAAACATAGTCAGATAGTGTAATTAAACATAAGCTGAGGATAGCAATTCAAATAGTATTTCACAAGAAAGGTCAATGTGCCTGGGTAATTGGATCAAAAATTTCTACTTTGGAATCAATTATCTGAATTAGTTGGCTTTATTAATTAAATCTTGAACACTACCATCTTTAAAAAGAGCAGATATGAGATTTTCTTTGAGAAATTTTGGAACAAATTGTGTTATCAATAAAGTCATTAGAATGTTCAATTCTTATTTATTATTAGAATTTGGCTAAATTTTATCATGATTGCCTGATTTGTTACTATTCTAGTTAAAAAGAAGTCCTGGAAATGGGTTCTTTGATCAACAGAAATGCAACTGCACATGAACCCCTTTGAATTGACCAAACTACAGCAAACTGGTGAAAAGCCCAGAAATCATTTGAGTTTAAAGCAGTGTCTATCCGCCTAATTTCATAGAAATAACCTTGATACACCTAGTGAGATACACAAGAGGTCAGGTCATATAAATCAGAAAATTTGTAGCAGGAACAAGGAAGTGCTGTTCCAATTTCTATAGAAACATCCAAACCATCTTAATTCACTCCGCAACATTAAACTTCCACTTGACTTATTCTCTTTAAAAGCCAATTCCTTACCCATATCTAAGAGTATGCCATGACAACATGAGTTTAGAAGTCTATAATTACTATCAATATAGCACATTTATCTGTATAAATTAGTTTCTTTTACGTGGAGCACCCAACTGTTTAATTCTAGAAAACTATAATAAAGTTGGGTATTTAAGCATATAAATTTAAAAATCAAATCTTAGACTGTAAAATCTTCAAGTATAGTCATTCTCTGAGACTTGCTCATACCGTCTTAATACCATCTACACATATACGTTTCTTAAATGCATAGTGAAAATATCTAAATAGCTTATAAAGCAAAGCGCACATATGGTGAACAGCAGGGTGACGGTGGGGGTATCACAGGTAAAGAATGGATGCCAGCACAGATAAACCAATATAAACATGACTACTGTATAATGCTGTCAGAGCAGTGGCTTTCACTGAGAATGTGAGAAGACTAAAAATGTCATTTAATTTTGGAAAAAGGTGTCCATAATTTAAGAAGGTGAATCACTCTTTGACCATTTCTGCAGAAGTTTTAAAGCCACATGTGCTCATATGAGTATTTACATTTACCTGGTGAAGTGCTAAAATTCATAACTCTTGAATAAAATTCATAACTCTTGAATAAAATTATTTTTATAACCTTTATATATTAAAGAACTCAGCAAACTAATAATGCGCACACATAAAATTCTTGCATTGTAAATCACTATAGAGAACTCAGTCTGACATTTGAATTACTTGAATTTATATCAATGACTTACTGAATATTCAGCAATGTTAGGAGTATACTCAATATTCATAATGACGTTCCAGAAAAATCTTTGCTTGCAATTGCTGGTGAGAAGGCATCCATGTAAATGAAAGCTCGTTTCAGTTTCATCAAAAAATGTTATAACTTCATTAAAAATACAAAAATATTTTGCCAAATGGTTTTGAGCCTTCTGTATTAAAAAGCTATGAGAATTTTGTGTCACAGACATTCAGGATCTTTCATACGTGCTTTCCCTACAGTAGAACACAGCGTCAGAGATAACTGGGACCACATATCTGTTTTCACTTTCAGATAAAGTTAACATTGTTTTCACCAGGGTTAAGTGAAAGGTGAATATCAAGCAACTTCCACACAATTCATCTTTTCCAAGCAATTCTATTTTTTCTTTGAAATGGTGTTGCATTGTATTGTGATGTTCCCTTCTTCCATGTTTTCTGCTCTAACTACATAAAAAAATATGAGCAGATGAGAAACCAATTTCAATAGAAGGAAAATTGCTGTAGTTTGGATCTGGAATGTGTCTCAAAGGAGGCGCATGTGTTAAAGGCTTGGTCGCTGGAACTGTGCTAAGCAGATTTTGCTTTATTCTCCACTCCAGCCAAGATACGCTGCCTCCCAACAGTCCCAGGGCAAAGAGGCCTCTTGACCACAGACTGGAATCTCCAAAACCATCATCCAAGTAAACCTTCAAATCGATTATCCCAGTTCATTTGTATCCACGAGAGAAAGCTAACATTTCAGATAGAAAATAAAGGCATCATGGGAGATAGTGAATATAAAGTCTCTTTCAAATAATGAGATACTGCAAGATTTCATCTGTAGGACATTCCTGAAGTGACCAAACGATCAAGATGGAGAATAAGGACACCAGTGGAAGAGGGCTACACCTGCAGGGTTTAGCACCAAGGATACTGTACCCCGTTAAGACGGTGACTATACAGACCCAAATGTGACCAAACTGCCTAGGACTGTATGCACACATGCCACATGCACGTGAGTGCTGCCCAAACTGCTGAAAATACGTAATATTTGCAGTTGAATTAATGGCAGTCTCTCACTTTTACTGTCCCGATTGTGCCTTTACGACTACAGTATGTGGAATGTCACCGATTAGAAGAAATTGGGCGAAAGGTTTATGACCTATTTTTTCCATCTTCCAATGAGTCTCTAATTATTTTTAAATAAAAGTTTAAAGCCCTATGTTATTTCTTCACCTGCTTATTATAATCAGTAGCAATAAATTAAGTTTCTGGTGATCTGTTACTGCCTGGACATTTTTCATCAAATTTAGAAGATATGCTTGAGATACGGAGAACACAAGCTTTGTGGATCCACTGACACTCATTCAGGAAGGCAGTGGGTGGGAGTGTAGACGCACTGAAAGCTACAGAGAAGCTGCAACCCAGCTAAATGCAAGGCTCCGCCACAGACACACACGCTGTGCAGTGACACGTGGCAAGCAGGTCACCACACTGATGGCAGGCGAGTCCTGTTCTCAGTCACAAGGGCAGCCCGCAGCAGTCTGCAGTAGGGTCTAGGGCGGTCACACTCAGGATTGTGATTCTGTGTCAGTGATCTCAGGTAACATCAAGAAGGGCCAGCTAGCAGTCTATGAACAGCAATGGCTCGGTACTTCCACAGGCCAGACATTGGGCTGAAAAGAGCCTATTGTGTACTCACCAGGCACATGTGCTGTGGTCACTTTTATCATTTCATATGAAAGGTGCGGAACCAGTTACAATACACAACATGGCAGCAATACAACACGAAATGCCGACAGAGTTGGCACAGGACTGGCCTGCCTCTGGAATGCACACTCCCACTACTACTGTGTACTGAATCTCACGGTCAGGATGTTTCCTTTGTTCTCTGTCTCCATTTCTCTCACATACAGGGCCTGGCAGAGAAAAGGTGGTCAATATATATATGGCAAGTGGATGACAGCATCATGTCAGTGTGTGTGTATGTGTGTGCGTGTGTGTGCGTGCGTGCATGCATGCTCGTGGGTGTTACTATAAAACCTCCAGAAGCTCCAGAGTAAACAGTATTTATTTCTGAATGCTGGAGAGGTAGAAATTGCTTATTTTTCATTTAGCCTACATTTTCTACTTTTTAACAATTAACATTTTATCTTATAAAGTAAAACAATAAAATGACCCCAAACTGACAAGGTCTCATGAGTTACCGCCTTCCTCTAGGAAAACCATTCCATATCAAAAAAGTAGAGCCGACTTTCCTTTTGTTTCTTTAATCACAAAGGGAAATCTCATATTTGAGCTTAATATTTAACAACACAACTCAAATCTCCTTTATTTAAAAACACACTATCCCAGGGCAATTAAAGATAATATATATTTAGATTTTTAGGAGAAAATAAAATTATGCCACTTCTCTTATAAATGCTTACGCCAAGCACACTGTGTGTGTGCTTCAGTGTCTAGGACCAAACCTGACATAAAATCAATTTGTAATAAATGCTTGATAAATGAATGAAAGGGCTAAAGGGAAGCATCCTGGAACTGGAGGAGCACAGTGTGCACTGAGGAACCCTTCTCTATTTCAATGTGATGTGATCACAAAGCTCAAAGGGAAGGAGAATCACCGTTGAGTGAATAAAAATTTAGGGAAAGCTTGACAGAGGAGGCTCCCGGAACTACACAATTCCTGCAGTGGGAAGGATCTCCCAGGTTCTTTGGTGGACACTGCAGTCAGAGAACAGGATTGCAGGCTCTCATTAGTGGCTGCAGGGTTTTCTCGAAGTTCTCATGCTTTTTGGGAAGCTGCTTGTATCGTTCCCAATACAATATGCTAGGGAGAAGATGCCAGCGTCTAAGCAGCAGGTGCCGACACGAGACTGATTAACTTAGGGGAAAACCAACAGCAGAGAATGGAGAGAGAGCTGAGAAATGCAGGGCATCTTTTCAAATGATGAATACAGTCCCAAGTCCCACCCTGAGTGCCAAAGAGAGGAAGGGAAGGCCGGCCAAAACGGCCTGGTTCACAGCCCAGTCGGAGGAAGACTGTGCAAGGTGGAAAGCACACCCTGCAGCCAAAGCCTCTAGTCAAGGGTGGCCCAGGTCTCTTAGGACACAGCCAGATTTTGTCTCCCTGCCAGGCTCAGGCATGCCTGTTGTGGAACAGCCTGTGGGGTGTCGTTTCTGAGGAATGCAGCAATGATCGTGAGACCTCCAGTCCTGGGCTCTCGATCAGGTCACCTTCCTGTGGTTGGGGTTAGCAGGGCCACGGCCCTACTGTAGCAGTCAGAATGCAAAGCTAAAGGGTTTATTAAATAATGCATTAAAAGATAATTTTGGTTTTAAATAATGATGTGAAATATCAATGTTAATAATAGGGTTAAATGCTATCCCCTGCTGTCAGTGACCTTGCTAACCTCCAGTGTGTACTCTCTCCACGAAGCAACCATCATTTTCCATGGAAGGTTTATACAGAAGTCTACATTATATCCATTTTTAGGTTTGCTACTCTGAGCCTTATGCCAAGAATAGAACCTTAACTTCAAGAATTCATATGATGTTTGCACTCAAATATGATATGAATAACTGTTGTGGACACCTGTTACATATACACACACAAATACATACCATCCTTATGTTCTTCAATAGTCCTTTTCCCCTGTTTTTCTACTAACTTGTTTGTGCATCATCCTAATTTCAGTGGGTCATAATTTTGTGACTAAGTTATGAGAGTTGAAAATAAAAAGTTAATATTTTTACTAATATCAAATAATGATCAATAAGTTTAAAAAGCTTACTGATTTTATTCCACTTTTCATCCACCCACCTGTTCTCACTGACAGCTGCATACACACGTTTTCATGAAATCTACACCTCTGAAAGTCTGGTGTTCGATAACATTTCTAATTTTTTCCAAACATCTGCACCATGTTGCCTTTTAAAGCGGATTTGAGTCTGCATATGCTGTACCTTGGGCACAAGTTGAACATAAAATCAACAGATTCTACTCTCTTGGGTGACAGATCATCTGATTGCTGAGCTAATAATAAATAATAAATATTTGTTGATGAATATATATATATATATATATATATATATATAATTTATAAAAGGTTAGATTGAGAATTTTAGATGATTTGATTGGATTGTATCCTTGACAAAACATAATTTGTGCTTTTAGTTATTTCAAATAGTAATTGTTTTAAATAAATATATTCTAAATATGAATAATGTGTCATTATATTTATTTAATTTTCTGATAGAAATGATACTGGTAGTTAAAATATAGAATTCATTTCAACAGTAGTGTTATATAATGATCATAGAAACATACTTCCTTAAATGTTAAAAAAGCTTTGATATGAAAATAGTAGGGATTCATTTTCATATCAAGAACTATTAACTAGATTTAAATCCATGTTAAAATGCATATTTTGTGAAGAAAGCAACTATTTGTCCACTTTAGGGAAAGATCGGTTTTTAAAGTGTTACATCTCAAATAACTTGAGCCTTCTGTGTCCCTGATATGCAATTTCTGACCATATCTGTAAACAGCCTTTTTAATCAGAGTGACAGCTGAGTTTAGCTATTTTCCTTTCATTATATTATTCTTAATACAGTTTTTTGAACCCAAATGATTACCAGTATTCTGAAGTGTCTGTTTGTTTTAGATCAATGACATTGGCATGCTTTGTGCCTACTATCACATTGCTACCAAGCCAATCATGTCGATGTATGGGCTGTTAGAGGTCTTTAGAGTCTGATGCCTGAACTGCACTGGACAGGTTAACTGCAGTCTTCATCGTGCTGAAGTGTCAATTTTGCCCTGGCCCAGTGGTAAAGGCCTATAATCATAGTATTTGGGAAGGCTGAGGCATGAAGATTGCAAGCGTAAACCCAGCCTGGGCAACCTAGCAACTTAGTGAGACCTATCTCAAAATCAAAAAATAAAAACGGGCTGGTCATTTACTTTAGTCTGAAGGCCCTGTGTTCCATACTCAGTACAAGAAGGGAGGAAGGAAGGAAGGAAGGAAGGAAAGAGAGAGAGAGAGAAAGAAAATAATCAAATTTGTGGAGTTAGCATATAAAATAATCAGGAAAAGCTTTATGAAAGTCAGGATCAAACTGCTCTGATCAGGTGAGAAACACAGAAACAAAGTCAAGGATAAGACTGTGAATATTTAAGGGTGAAGTGAAATACAAGTTCCAAATTTAAGATAAGTGATACCCAGATCAAAGAAAATGTAACAGAGAAGGTAGAAAAACAGGATACTGAACTAAAGTCAGAGGAAAGAGCGTAAGTCCCTGAAGCATCTGTGGAAAGACCTTCCGCCGCTCCTTTCCTACTCAGTTCCTGTTGACTCACTTTGTGTATCTAAGGACAAGGGCATGTATCAAGTGATAAAACCAGGAGAACAAAGTTTGTCAAGATTTTCTGTTCTGTCTAGCTCTCCTTCAGCATTTAAGCACACAGCTTGATAAATAGAAAGCCTACTATTTCCAGTATAGCTTGGAAGTGAAGTGTGCCCAGAAAGCTTTATAGTTGGAATGTCATAGGCTATCCACAAATTCCATGGGCTCTTAGGAGGTGGGGCCTGATCACTGGGACGTCACCTAGAAGGATCCTATGCCAGCTCCATTCTTCCTTGTTCATTCTGCTTCCTGCTGCAATGCCATACACCTGTTTCTTCAGCTGGGCCTCTGCCATGGACTTCCACCATTTTGGGCTCCCATGAATAGACTGAAACTTTGCAAAACTGTGAGCTAAAATAAACTTTTCTTCCCTTGATTTATAGATATCAGGTATTCTGTCCCAGTAATGAAAAAGTAAGACAATTTCTTTAAATTTAAGCCATTTCAATTCTCCATTATACCCTGAATTTGGTTTCAAATTTGTTTTTGATATCTTTGTCAGCTGGGTCTGGTAGTATAGGTTGGTAATCACATCACTCCGGGAGGCAGAGACAAGATAATCACAAGTTCAAGGCCAGTCAGTGTGATTTAGCAGCTTAGGAAGATCTTGTTTCAAAATCAAAAAAACTAGACTAGGATGTAGCTCTGTGCAAAGGCTGGGCCCATTTCTAGTTTTAATAAAAGAAGAAAGAAAGAAAGAAAGAAAGAAAGAAAGAAAGAAAGAAAGAAAGAAAGAAAGAAGAAAGAAAGAAGAAAGAGAGAGAGAGAGAGAGAGAGAGAGAGAGAGAGAGAGAGAGAGGCCCCACCAGAAGCAAAAGAACTATAATTATCATTTTACTGATAAGTACCACATTTTGAATTTTTGTCCTAACTCATTCCACTGCTTCTTGACATGACCTTGTCAATGATAGTTATTATATAACCACAAAACTAAATGCTACTTTGAAGTATAATGTGTGTTATTTTCCTTAAATAATTGTACAAATACAGATTTGCTTTCTGAAAAGATAGAAAGATTTTAAAACAAAAGACAAGGTAATAGAGCAAAGCCAAATTATTCTGCCATACAAAGTATTTACGTCCATCAAACACGGAATACAATGCGCATCAGCTAACAGAAAAACAAACATCGATTAGTAAGGAATTCCAGAGGTAAAAGGTGGTAAGACAAATTGAATACACAGAAGAAAAAGATGGAAAGTAGGAGATTAGAGATGTACCCAGTGTCAAGCAATGTAATGAAACATGGTTTAAAATTCCTAAACCATGACAAAATATAGTAATTTCTCTATAAAGATGCATTCAGAAGCCAATCAAAATGCAGGTTCTGGATCAAGGCCACCCACTAGTGCATCTGGACAGTGCTGTTTCCAGCCTACGCGATGCTGAGAAGGCTCCTTCAGCCCTAATGAGAGGTACACTGCATAAGGCTGCTTGAAATGTGAAGGGATTTAAAATGTGTAGCAATGCCTACATAAACCACGTGCTCAAGTAGAATTAGAGGATGCAAAGCAAAGCAAGGAAGAGGAGGAGGAGGAGGAGAAAGGGCCAGCTGCTGCATACGGCGCATCCCACGAGCCAAGGGCGCAGACATCAACTTTCTAGTATCCGTGACAAAAAGTAAAAGAAATATGCACACACTAAGGCTACTAATACATTATTCTATCTACAGGAAAGGCACAGAGGGGATGGACCTTGACCTCTAGCCTATAGAAGTGGAAACTGAGAAATGATGTTAAGTCACCCAGAGTGTCCCGCTTTGTCACACCAGCTTCAGCAAATCGGTGCAGCCCCACAAGCTGAAACATTACCACTTCCTCAGGTTATCAACATCAAGTATAAAGCGAATGCTTCATAGTTTCTCATGCTTTTTGTCAAAGTCTTAAATACCTGGTCTGTATTTTACATTAAAGTCCATTTCAATTTGTTATAGTTTTGTTCTAAGGACTGCATCGGACCTTACAGCCAGTGACTCCCAGCCTAGAAACCTGGTTCTGAAATATGTCATGAAGTGAAATCTTAGGTTCCACTCATTAAGGACTTACATCCTCCCACTTTTTTGCAGTAATGAAGATCGAGAACCTGCCAACTGATGACTCCATAACCATTCTCCAATCTAATTACCAATTTGGTAATCTTATTACTAATCATCATCCCCTGCTTTCTCTTTGTTGTGGTCCTGGAGGCAGAACTTTTCCACTGAGTTACACCCTAAGTCATCTATCTGTCTGTCTGTCTATCTATCTATCTATCTATCTATCTATCTATCTATTTATATGCATTTGGAGACAATCTCCCTCTAAGTTGCCTGGACTGGGCTGGAGCTTACAATCCTGCCTCAGCTTCCCAGAATATTGGGATCCCCGGCATTTACCAAGATGCCTGGCTTCTGTCCAGCCTTTTGTGCAGAACTTGCTAACCTTGTTATTCTGCCACTCCTACCTTTAAAGAAAAAGACACAAAACATCAATGGATTGTTGCAATTATTTATCCCTTCCATTTCCACACTCTGGTTTGTCCTACACAGCCCAAGCAAATAAATGGAAAAGAAATAACATAAGAACTAGAGTGCTAATTAATATTCTGTTTTCACCCTAATGAAACCTTCAATATCAACTCAACTTACTATGTGACGTCCACAGTTCATCCTCTTCTCCAACTCAGAATCCAGCTTCCTCCTCTCTAGACAACTGGGGATGGTTCTTTTGGTTGGAATCAAGAGAACCTACTCCTATCTTTGCAGACCGAGAGCTCTAGCAATTACCTCTAGAGTGATTCCGTTATGTAAGAGTTCTATATTTAGTAGTCTTATCCACTTAATAATTTATTAGATTTCTACTTAATATTTAATTTGTCACCAATCAATAGTTGCCTTTCTAATGTTTCTATATCCTTGAAATAAGACACACTAAGTTTCACTGGCCTAAAAGAAAAGGCAAAATTCCAAGGAACCTTCGTATTTCCTCGAACCCGTCTGCTTTCACACCCACTCTGCCCTCTGCTTATCACTGCCTCCCCTCCACTGCTCCTGTCTCCAAGTCACCTCTTTATCTCTGAGCCTCATGGAAGGCTGCCTTTATCCTCAACCCCTTCCCGTGGGGCTGGCAATGCTGATACTGCCATCATTCTTAGAACTCACCATCTGTGACTTCTGCAGCCCCCTTCTTCCCTAATCCTCCTCCTATCTCTCCAGCTACCCCTCCCCATCCTCCTCGCGGGCCCCCTCCTGGCTTCTGTTTCCTACTTCGGATGTGTGTTGAGCTTCTCCTCCGGGAGCCTTTCTTCTCCTCTCTGTCTTTACACCACACTTCCTCTTTCCCCAGTTATGACTTCCACCGTCCACTCTAACACCATTTATTAAATTTTTTGAGTCATTGATTTCAAGTGAAATGAAAACTTCAGCACTTGTCTTAAAAAAAAAAAAAAACATTTACAAACTGCCAAAATAAGGGCTTGCATTCCTTCAAATCGATATATACTGATGAATCCCCACACATCGCTCACTGTTAAAATCAACAAATTATTATTTTCAGAAAATGCATCCCTTTAGGAGTGCATTAAAAATTTTGAGGACATAACTGGTCCTTCCTGTTCCCCTGCCTACACCCTGAATGACATTACCACTAGCTCCATCAATCAAGCCACCAAGAGATGGTTAATGCATATGTATTTCTGGTGTTTCCATGACTTTATTCTCTAGTCATCAACGCAATCTATTTCTACCGTCAGCCTGACTTTAAGCCTCACAATTTCTCAACCAGCTCTCCCTTAATGGGATCAGTGGCTCCAGGCTGCCCAACATCACATCAAAGCCCTTCACGTGGGTCCCACAGCTTTCACGATGAGTTCTTAGAAAACCATCCAATAGCCATGAACCACAGCTCATATCTGTACATCTATAACTGTGCTATAACTAAATATCATACTATGTATTGAAAAGGATAGTTTGAGTGTTTTATAATAAAACAGAATTTCCCATCCACTTCAGACTTTTGCTTGTCAGTTCTGATGTAACTTTTATGCTATATCAATATGCAGAGAAAGCCAGCCACCTCTCCCATCTGCTTTAAATAATAGCAAGCTAACACCTTGTGTTGTGCTTTGTTTCTTGACAAAAAGCAACAGAAAAGGGAGCAGAGAACCAAAAGATGCCAGCACAGGCACACAGAGGCAGAGGGACTAAGTCTGACCCTGGAATGCGGCATACTTACATATATTTTCTTGCCATACATTTTTACTTTGAACTTAGCCTCTTCTGTACTAAATTTCATTATTTGTAAAGTAATGTCAATAAAAATCTGAATTCATTTCAGAAATGTGAAAAAATTAGCTTCATCATATATGAGCAGAATGTGAGAAAATGCCTGAATATTGAATATTTTCAGTAATTGGTAATGTAATGAAGAAAAGGAATTCCTGATGGTGGAGAGGCTGCCCACACTCCTGGCTAGATCAGCACTGCACCTGTCATTCTGAGTCTACGATTCTGTCTATTACAGAACATTTTAGGTGACAACAGAAGATTAAGTGAAAAAAAAAAGGGAAAAAATGTGTAAGAGGATTCCAACTCACTCAATCTACATTAGTCCTTAGAAGGAAGTAAATTTAGGGCAATGGAGAAGTGTTACTGCTATCAACCCCAAATTCCAGCTTAAAGATTACCGGAATTTTGTCTCTGTGGAATAAGTTTATCGTCACAGCGAAGCTACTCTGAAGTATCGGGCAGCAGGACGATGTTGGAGGTCAGACTCCCCAATGTCACACTACTTCTCTGACACATTTAAAGCATATCTGGAACATGAAATCATGTTTAGGAACCAAAATTATACTAGATTTTTTTTTCAGGTCTCAGTAATTTTCCCACTAAATGAGAAAAAGTCTTTCTGAAGTCTGTACTTTTTCTTACCACTTCCTTGTTCTTTTCATTTTAGCAGTGACATTTTATGGTTTTTGAATATCTTTCTAATTGACATTGGTGCTTCCTGGACTCTTTCCTTTTTTTTTTTTTTTTTCCTGTTGTTGGTCACTTTTAATGACATGGTAACTTTTTACTGTTCCTTGCTCTTTCCAGAATCACAAACTCTTTTGGTATCTGATTCCCTTCATCCTGGGACTCTGTATGCCTTGCCCCAGGCTAGGAGGCATAATAACAGTTTTTCTGTTTCCTGAGAATTTTCTTCTTCCAGAAAACATTTACTATTTTAAGGTAACACAGTCATGCTTCAAATGTAAATCTTTACCCTCGTGGATTTAGCACTGACTCTCTGGAGGGAAGAGATATTTGAACACGAATCTGGATAACATTAATATAGGAGAAATAATATAGGAGAATTAATATAGGAGAAAGTGCTCTCCAATCCAATTTCCACAAAATTCCATCAATCTTTGATGTTCTCTCTAAGTCCCTGGCAAAAGGTAAGAGGAATCTCTCTGTAAATTTCACCACTGTCCCTCTTCCCTCCCATATAGCTCTCATCTTTTCTCCAGGTTCAAGATGTGGTTTTCTAATCGATAACTGTATCAAAACTACTTGACTAATTCACTCTCTTAATTTTAATTAATGAAGGGGTTGCTGATAAAAGACATATTACTAATTTAAAAATAAATCTTTTTAGACAGATTTAGCACCAAAACATGCCATTTTGTTGTGTTGTTGGTACAGTGAGAAAGATTACCTTACCACAACACACAAATTATGCTTATGTTTAAACCTATATTGATGAATATAAAATGTATTTATGGTAATTACAGTATAAAATAATTAAACTATTGCATGGCAATTTAATTTAGTGTTAAAGGAAGGCATGCAATACATATATATATATTTAATGTAAACACATAATATATATGTGGTTACACACATTTATACGCACATTTATATTTTATATTTTTTAATAAACATAGGACTGGAACACCCTAAGTTATGTCATACCCTGAACTTGACGTGTGCTTGACACAATCAAACTAAATGATAAAGCAACAGTAACATTTCTATTGAAATCAGGAAGAAATTAAATGCTCGTAAGCGCTACCATTCACCCTGTAAGATTTTTGTATAAGATTTAATAGACAATAGAAGGGACGTATAAATACTGCAAAGATTGTTAAATGATTATTTTTGATATCACATAATTGGAAAACCCTGACATTTAGAAAAATACAGAATCCCTAGCATTGGTAAATGTGAATGAATTGTATGATCCCAACAGTAACAGCCAAAAAATAAAATAAGTAAAAAGAACGTGCCAAAACTCTAATGCCGCAAACCATAAAACTCCTGGAGGAGACGAAAGAAAATTCACATACGTGGGGATGTAATATTTTCTTCTTGAATAGAAAGACTCTACACTGGAACAATGTCTGCTTCCTCCCTAAATGAAATCTATAAATTCAATGGAGTCCTGAGGGGGTGTAAAGTATGAAATTGACAATAAAACTCTAAAGCTTATCTGCAAGTGTAACATTCTGAATATGGGGCATCAGTATATCACAGGAAGGACAAAGACAGAAAATGCAGTAAGTAGGAAACTAATTATCTTCTGGGAAAGCATGAAGCTGAAACTCTACCACACAGCTTTCATTACATTTTACATAATTTAAAGATATCATTGCAACAAAATTTTAAGCAAAGATGTTAAAACAAAAATATTTTAATTGCTAAAAAAAGAGATAACGTATGGAAAATATTGTTGAAGAAACATATCCAGCAAGAGGCAGATGTTTAAATATATCACTTTGTGCACGTGCACAAAGGACTACCAGATTTGGCTGGGCATGCAGCTTAGTGGCAGAGCACTTATCTAGCATGTGCATGGCTCTGGGTTCGAGTCTCGGTACAGAAAAAAAAATGCACTGTCATGTTGGCACTTCAAGTAGTGGTATATGTGTATTTACATTAATTTGAACAAATCTCTACATTGGGAAACATGCAGAAGCCTCAGGAGATAGCTAGAGAAATGTACAGCAAAGGTTAGTGTAGATTTGTATTCCATTATGGAGTTGTATTCAATTTATATTTGTATTTTTTTGGCTGTTGCTGAAAACTTCTGCATGGACTCATATACAAGATACATCTTTTTTTTCTGGGAAATATATTGTCATTAAAACACTGAACAGAGCACTGAGATATGAATTAAGAATTTAAAGCCCTCATGCGGCCTCAGGCATTAACGGGTGCAGCTGTGGCCACACCAGTTTCCTGAGTCTCAATCTGTTCATCTTCCACAGTACCAAAGTCTTACTCTACTCCACATTTAACCTCAGCTTGTGTCATATTAACACAAAGATATAAAATATAAACTATATTTTCTGCAACAAAACGCGATGATCCAATGACAAAGGGCAAGTTGTTAAAAATCATCAATTCTTGAAGTTGTTGAAGAAGATATTCGCTATCCCCCTCGAAAGAGAATATGGCAAGAAGGCTGTTGTGACTCAATGATTCTGCCTCACCAGCCTAGCCAGATGCAGTTATTACGTGGCACACTCCTCCTAACAATGCAATCTACCTCTGCACTACTCCCAGCATCCATTAAGCCCTGTGCCATCATGATGTTCACATAATTGGCAATACTGGCACATAAAACTATATTAATTTCAAGCTCCAGTAGGAACACAAAAAGATGACAGTATTTTTCAAGTGAAATAAAGAAAGTAAAGTTATTGCCCTCAAAAGTGTAAAAAGGGTACCATAAGCAACAGAGCTCATTTGATTGGGATAATGAGCTAAACTAGGTGATTTGTTTTAAAAGCAAGACCTAGATACATGGGACTTCAGTAATTATTTATTTCTGTTTCATGTGACAAGTGTAAATGTGGCTCGTGCCAAGGTTATAGGGAAAAAAGTGAAATTGCTCTTCCTCATACCAACTGTGAGCTTTCCTTCAGTGTGTTATTGTTTCTCAAGCTTAGTGTCTTCAACTACTACTACTCTACAAAACAAAGAGAATTAAAAAACGTTGAGTTAAGACAACTTCAAATATCTATGGATATTCAAGAACTGGTTTTGTTTCTTTGTTTACTTTATACTCCAAATTATTCATACTTTTGAAAGTACCTAATGCCTAATCAAAATCAGAAATTTTATAAACACATACATGAATAGTAAGAATTTTACTTTAAAAATCTTATCAAATTAATTGATATCATTGAGAAACATCATTATTCTCTAAGGGGAAGTTTGAGAAACCCAATAAAAAATGTCTTCATTCCCTATCCGAGCTTAAGACTAACTGAGGGGCAGTCATAGGAAACAGGCAGACGGAGAGCACACGCTTGTTTTATTGTTAGCAAAAACAATACTGGCTTAAAATATTGAGTATCCAGCTAACTAAAACGATCACATCTGCCTAATTCACACTGAGTATGGAGCCAGTCATAGAGCACAGACACACAATCAGGCTTCTCCACAGAAACAGCCTCACCAAATTCTAGATCAAGAAGGAGTGCAGCAGAATGCGTGCTCTCCGCAGCCCGTCAGACCCCAAGGACATGGAAGTTGGAGTTGCTATGTTTAACTTCTTCTCCAAAGCCATCATCCCTGTAAGTCACTTCTCTCCTCTGAGGGAAGGTAAGGCTAAGAGTGACAGAGGCTCAAGTCAATAAGTGAATAGGGGAGACACAAAGCCAAGCGAAGAAAGTTTCTTACCATTGAGAGTCTCTGAACTTCCTCATTTATAAGGTCACAGAGTGTGGTGGTTTGGCCCTGGGTGTCCCCTCAAAGCCTCATGTCCCTATATATACTGTGCAGGGTTGGGAGGTGGGGCCTGGCTGGAAAGGGCAGATGCTTAGGCCTTGATCTGAAGTGGCGTGTTGCCGGTTCTGCCCTTGTTGCCGGACTCCCTGTTCCACCAGGCTGTGAGGATGTGTGTCTCCAGGCAGTCCTAACTCCCTCCTTGGCCCTACCACGTGTTTCCACCATTTTCTAGTCGCCCCCCCACCCCCCACGAACGGACTGAGACCCTCTGAAACTGTGAGCTACAATAAATCTTTCCTCCTGAAATTTGTGGATATTGTGTATTGAGTCACAACAACATAAAAGTAGCATGGAGCATCAGGACAGTCATATTCCCAAATTCACATGCATACACAAACACACAAACACACACACACACACACACACACACACACACACAGCACACAAGTATAAGTACACACAATGTCAAACTCTACAATGATCAAAATCCATTTCTTTGTCTAATCTCAATCTTAAATAACATCCAGTAATATTATTCAATATAGTTCAATAATTTCATAACAAATTTCTAACAATTAAAATTTAAACAAGAGCGTTATTATCAAATTTTCAGGAAAAAATTCTAAATACAATTACACTCAAAGTGAAACTCTGGTGCCATTTTGAGCTGATAATGAAAACCCAAAGTCAACATAGATTAGGTTCCGATTTCTTATTCTCCTTAGTCTCCATCAGAGTACTGCTTCATGTCTGGGATCAGCTGGATTTTCTTGAGGATCTCTACCCTCACCTGTCTTCCACAGCAGGATCTTTAATGTCAAGTTAATTCAGTGCCCAAATAAATGATGCACTTTGTTTTACCATTTAAGAGTCTGAATAATTAAAAGGAAATGTAAGACTGTTAAGTTGGCGGTGCTATAGTTACAAACTTTAGAAACCAATAAAATCCCCAAAAGAAAAGCAGTTTCATGAAAAATGACCCTCATAGGGGTTGATCCTTACCCAATACCAAAGACGGTAACAACACCTGATGACCTGGAAAGGACATGTTGTAAACTCTCAGCCTCATCAGGATGACATCCATTTACACAGGTATCTAAAAGATATGTACTGGGACCCAATCAAGAGTAACTTTGCCCCCCCCCAAAAAAAAATAATAGAGGCTAATCTTGCCCCTCTGTTTTTGCTGCCACAAAACAAGAAATGCATCTGTGACTATGATTTTCCTTCTGAATCTTATTTCAATTAAGTTTGCAAATACAGAGCAAGGCAAACTCGGTCACTTGGCTTTATTTGTAGCACAATTCTTTTCTACACAATCGAATTTCGTGATACACGTTCTTATTGGAGCCCCACACTTCTAGCACCTTCTATGTTATTTGATTGGAAGCTTGACTCTAGGTCACTGCCTAGCAGGACACTGTGAAGACCCAAGAGACTAGGAACACGGACCTTCCCCACACACGAACACTCATGACATTTTCCCAACACCTTTGCCTTTGTCACCATCTCAACTCCCCCTCATACTTCTCAGCTGGTCTCCAGCACCCAGAACAAAATCTGTGTCTTCTTTGTCTGTCACAATCTCATTATATTCTTTCACTATTCATGTTCTGATACTAACAATGAAGATTCCTCCAAATTCTTTAATTTCCCCCTTGGAACCTATGGACAACTCAGTTCTAGTATTAGACACAGGAGGTTTTCATTTCCAGATCAGTCATGTAGCTCCATCTGCAGTGAAAGGAAGAGAAAGCCTTTCCTTCATCGGCGTACGCTCAGCTCAAAAGCCATTCGTAGCTCATAATGGTGTCCTGGCAAATGTAGATTTTGTTACTTTTTTCCTCTTCTTTCTTTTCTTTCTTTAACAAAGTACTATTTGCTTTGAGGATTGAAACACTAATTTTTTGGTGTTTTAATTCCAACCTGTTCTTTGACTGCAGTGCCAGTGTATAAATGCACCTGTGTAACACAGTTTGTGTCAGTAAGCCTACCTGCTCTGGCCCTCAAATGGCCACATCCTACAGGTCTACTGGTATATATATTAAAAAAAAGTCATATGTATCCAGTCAAAGACTTCATAAGACTCCACATGAACCTCTGCATGGCACCTATGGTTATTAAGCCTAAGAAATGAAACTACCTTACCAGGTCCTACCAGTTAAGACACAACCACACAAATTTAAAAATACTCACAGGACAAGCCAAAGCTGAAGTGGTACTTACTCGCTAATGCCTAATGACTGAAGCCATCCATTCTGGCCAAAGTAGTAATTTCCATCCCTAAATTCCACTCTCTGGCCCTCTCAAGTTTTCTGGCCCAGTGTCTAAGACAATGAATTTTAATGATTTCAAAGCAAATTCCATGTTTTTGGTCCAGGGTCAGAAGTGACTGAAATACAGAGGAAACAAGCAGACAGAAACAAACTGCACACATCTGAAATTAAGTATTTGGCCACAGGTAAGCCAGTAGGAGAACAAAACCGCAAAATGTTGTAGACATGTTGCTCCCTTCCAACCTAAGTGCCATTCATTAAAGGAACTTCTTGCCCACTTTCTTCCTTCTTTCTTTTCTTCCCCAGAAGAGATATGAATTCTCTTTGTGTGTGTGCAGTTAAAATTTTGAGAGCCAGATCTGGAAACTTGCAGGCTGGCTCTTTTCTTCCACCTCTTGAAAACCAAGAAGCCACCCACAGAAAGCACACCTCTCCGTTCTTTCTTTTGTAGAGAAGAGCTACCCTGAGAGATGTCTGATGGTATTCAGAGTTACCACAGAGTGAAATGGAATTGGGCCTCTCCAATCAACCATGTTGAGGGTCTCATTTAGGGACAAATTTGTTGTAAATTCAGAGGACCTGTATTTCCTAAATTCACCTGTATTTTTGGTAACACGGGATAGAAAAACAAAATGGCATCATGTTTTGAACCTCTCAAGAGCTGCTCCTGTATCACCAAATGATAAAAATCAAGCTACCTCCCATATGCAAAATCTGAACATCCCACAAAATCTTTTCTGAAAAATCTTTTAGAGGTTGCTTTTTACTAGTATTTGAAATCTAATAGACACTAGTCTTCCAAAGTGGTAAGGCAGGTAGTTTAACATTATTTGAAAGAAAACAAGAAGGCTCTAATTGATGGACATGAAAACTTTCCCTAACGTTTGAAGATGTTTGTTTTTGTTAACACAAATACAGATATTAGAAGTCATCCTCTGATTTTTTGAGCATGACGGATCATACTAGATCTGCAACTCCCTAGAGAGAGAAAAACGAGAAAAGAGAAGATTTTGTTTGACATGAAAATATGGCCACTGGAAAACACAGAGGCAAAAAGGAGGTTTTGACAATCTCCATCCCAACATTTCTACGGTTGTAAAGGTTGTGTTATATAGTCCTAATTCATGTAGTTCACCACAAGATTTTTTAGGATATATTACAGCATTCAAAGATTTTTTTGTCAATGTGGCACTTTGTTTTCACATTGAATGACATAAGAATGATTTGAAACGCTAGACAACAATAACTCAATAAAGTTCACATTCTCACTAACACATTTTAACTTTGTTGGAATTTCTTTTCGTATGTTTAAATGGCTCTTCAATCCAGTCCTCTGCACAATGAAATTTAAATCATTCCTAACTAGATCTTTCAGACCTCAAATGTATTTAGGTTTGATGACAAGCTATTGTGATGGATTGAAAAGAGTGTTACTCTTTCAGAGTCATCTTCTGGAAGTCTTACTTTCTCTGTAATGGAAGAAGGGTTAGACATAGTGACCTTTACAATACTCCAACTTGTGGTATGCTTCAGTTTTGAGCATACCTGTTCTATGTGAAGAGAGAAAATTCCTTAGAACACAATCGAAATGGGGATGCTTTCTGAGGTCCTTCGGTGTAGTAGAAGCCAGGGTGACCACTTACAAATCTATCATCTTTATGGCCACAAGAGCTTATATATTGTCCTGCTTAGGAATCAATGTCTAAAAATACCTGACACTTGCAACTTAAGAGGAGGAGAGGTTTATGTGACATACAGTTTCAGGGGGTTCACATTAAGGGCAGCTGGCTCCATGGCCATGTCAGAAATGTCATGACGGAAGGGTAAGGCACTGCAAAACTGCTAAAACAATGTCATTCAGGAAGTAAAGAGAGACAAAAGAGCTGAAAATAGCACCACACCTTCCAAGGTCGCATACCCTTTGACTTGCTTCTTTGAAAAAGGCCACACTTTTTAAAGCCACATTCCATTATGAAGCTATGAAGGGACTCACCCACTGAGGAGTGGACGGCACCTACAATCCAGCCACCTTCCGAATGCCCCACTTCTACACACAGGAGTCCTTCGAGAGCCATTTCAGACTCAAGCCGTAACTCGTCACAAACAGACATGTCAGTGGCTCCACTTTGTGGGGTAAACGAGCACGTGCGCACAGAACCCAACCTCCTGCGCCTTTGCTCACACTCTAGACTTGCTGCCAGATGAACCACCTGCTTATTAGAAGGTGGGATCTCGGGCTCTGCCTCAGATCTAGTCAGAATCTGAACAACAATCCCACGGGATGGTGTGCATGTTCACATTTGACAAGCATCAAAGAGAAATTACTTATACTACTTGCTGATAAGGAATTGAACAAAGGAAATAGTAGCTTCGAAGTTATCGTCTGGTACTATGTGATTTGGAAGACTATCATATTTCCTCCTTAGTAGGCTATTTCCCAACTTATATTCAGTACATATTTCATTTCAAGCAACAGTAGCTAAGTAGGTAAGTAAGCACATGGAAAGACAAAGAAGGACAGGTGAGTAAATACGAATAATACGGAGGTCTAGCCAAACATAGCTGCAAGATATAGACAATCTAAAGTATGAAGTTGTAAACTCAAAATTGTCCACGCTGTCTTCCATTAGATGATAATTAGACCTACAGTTAATGCCATCTTGATTGTTCTCATTTATAAATCAGTAATATTAAGAATTATCAATTATAATGACTTAATAAAAAATTAAACCTAATCCAGGAACAAGGACTTACATGAGCTAGAAATATCTTAATCATTTACATTACGATCACACTGAATTATAACAAAGTACTGAATGCTGAGACACAATGTTGCAGAGTCTGAGGTAATTTTCACACAGAGACAGCACCAAAAATAAATAGCTAACTTCTTTCAGTAAGACAAAGCTGCTCTATTAATAAGTCTTCTCGAAAACTACAGGAAAAATGTAAATATTGAGTTTCTTGATTTGTTCAAATTCTTTAAGTTGTGATTAAAGAAACAATACAAGTATATAATGTCTTAAAATGTTGGAAATCAAGTCCCATGACACCCGTAAACAAACATTTTCAGTAAATGCTGAGAATTATATAATACATTAGTACTGATGAATACTATTAGTCAGAATAGAATATTTTATTACTGCTTTATTCTATCCCATCCAGAAGGTTATATGACATCTCTTCCCCCATGAAAATTGCGTCCCTAGTCAGTTTATGAAATTGCATGATACACAATTTAAATGATTCCAGATAGACAAACTTCATGTCATACTCTAAATACTTGTCTCGAGATTCAACTTCACTGCAGAGCTCTCTAAAATGGCACTTCTTTCATGCCAAGGACAAGAATAAAATAATATTTTTATTACTATTCAAACATTGTCTCTAGAGATTTAATCTTTTTTATTACTGATAAATCCTTTCCTAGATATATCTGAAGAGTGGCAGGTAAAATCTAAAGTCTAACAGAAAATTAAGAAAATCTTTCCCCAAAGGAAAATACGTTAATCCTACTGTTAAAATATTATTACAAGATGTAAATGCAGGCAATCTTGACCAACCCACCAAGCAGAGGAAGAGGGAGAACTCCAAGGAAACACAGACTTTCCCATACAAGGCTTCACATACGCACAGAGAGCTCCTACTTACAAAGACCTTTTACATAAGTAGTAATTTCAACTTCAACACAAACTGTCTAGGAAGGTAGATCATGATGACACTGTTGTGTAAATAGAGACCCAGGGAAATTCAGTAACATGTCCTGGACTCTATGACCAGTAAATACATGTGAAAGATCAGGCAAGGTTGCCTGTTCTTCCTCTAAGCACAGCACTTCTCCTTTGGAAATGTGCTGTTGACTTTATATGTCCTACCGATATATGACATTGATTTGTGTTCACTGTAACAAATGTCTCTCTACTAGTAAACTTGAAGTACAGAATTTAAAAAGAATTCCTTCCTATAAAAGCAAGATTGCAGTTCTTCTGTCCCAGGATTTTAGATGAAAAAAGAAAAGTACTGAAAATATCGTAACTTTTTTCCTCAGGAAATAGGTTATCACATCATAGTAAAATAAATCCTGTTTCAGATAGATGGAGGTTGAACCAGTCAATGGGGTTATTAATCCTTCAAACATATGCCATATGTGAATGTGTCAGAGTAGATAGGTGTCTGCTTACAGGTGGATAACTTAGGGGCTGGAGGAGAAGAACAGCGGTTAGACTGCTCGCCTAGCAAGTGCAAGGCCCTGAGTTCATTTGCCCAGCATCGCATAAGCCAGGTAGACTGGAGCACGCCTGGGATTCTAGTACTTGGGAGGCTGAGGCAAGGGGATTTCTGTGAGTTCAAAGCCAGCTTGGACCACAGAGCGAGCCCTTCTCAGAAAAAAAGAAAACGAAAAAAGAAGCATAAGATTACAGATAGATTGAAATAATATTTTTAAGGTTTAAAAGAAAGAAAAACCAGCGCTTAAGTTCATATACTAAGACACACTGGGTGTGCTAAAACACACACAGACACACCTACACCCGTATTATTTTCAATAACAACTGTATTACTTAGGAGTAACAAATTGGAGATCCATTTGACAATTAGAAAATACACTATGGTTTATAATAGACATGTCCAATTCATACTCCCTCAATGAAATACCTCAAGGAATAGTTTTAGATAATTTAGAAGTTTTTTTTTTTCAAATGAGGCTTCTATTGCCATATAAGGTCCTTGTCTGACTGAAAGATTGCAAAGAAAGAGTTTGCAGATTTTAATCACACCTGCAGTCTTCACGTCCCATCTGTGCCCTTACTGTCACTGTACCTGTCAATTACTCCTCCACCCTCCCTACACCACCGCCTTTCCCTACCACAAAATGAACAGTGATACTAGCCGAGGGCATGCATCCTTCCATGCTTTCTCCAAAAAAAAGAAAGAAATAAAAAGAAAAAGGAAAAGTTATAAAAGTCTATTTTTCCTTTAATTTCAATTACATTGTGTGCCGCAGCATTATAATTGCTTAACAGCCACATTTATCTATGTTTTCTTTAATAATTCCCAGCTTTTTTTTTAGTTCATCAAGTGTTCCTGACTCCTGTCTATATGTGCACACAGTGCCCCACATTTTCTGTCAGATTGTTCTATTGAATTTTTTAGGTGATACCCAGTGTTCGTTATGCCATCAAACTCCTCCATTTGTGTAGTTTTGTGACTTTCCTTATTCCAAAACACACAAAGTGATGCTTTCTTTGTTCTTTGCTCTAATGAGTTTTATTGATTTTTTGAATATGCAAAGAAAAATTGCTTGATTTTTATTTTTTATCTTTTGATTTTGTTGCAGACTAAAACCAGTACATCTGTTCATCTATTTTTGTTGTTCTTTTTTCTTTCTTTAAAGCATAAAGTTTCTTTATCGAAGTCATCAATTAAAGTTTTCTCTAGAATTGAGCTGTTGCTGAGCCATTTGGTTTCATGAAATACTTTCCTTTATGTTTTCAAATCAGCTTATCTATAATTTCTCTTTTTAAATATACTTTGTAATTTCTGTTCAATACATAATTAAATTAATAGTGTAGCTCTTAATTTTCAATAATTGGAGAGGTTAAGTCTCTTAGTCATCATTACTTTTATTTTCATATAAAACAATATGAAAATTGTAAATTTTTACCTTTCTCATTAGCATTCTTTTTAAGGCCAAGAATATGGTTAATTATACATATTCAATGCATAGGCAAAACAGTATATTCTAATTAAAAGTGTAGATTTCTCGACATAGAGTTTATATGACACATACTTACTCTACTACATGTAAATCTCAAATACACATATTAATGTCTTCCACTGTAATTGTATTCTTAACAGTAAGGAGTTTTACTAGATTGTTCCATGTGCACTTTACAACTATGTTGTTGATGTACTCATGTTTGTGAGTTCTTTTATTCTAAAAGTAGACATTTTATTATTGCTGTGTCCCTCCATGTATCCCTCAATGCTAGTGACCGTTCAAGTCACTCATTGCCACTCTCATGCCTCTCATAAACAACATAAAATAGGAGCAGATTTTTGACAGTCTCTAGATTTTAATAGAAGATTCCATTCATCTTGCTTACATTACTTTAAAAATGGGCAGAATTGGTTATGCAGTTGTTCCATGCTTTCTCCTGCAATTTCTCTTCCTTTTTCCTCTTGACTTGACATCTGCACGCAGACCCACCACTTGTTATCCTGCATTCTCTCTTCCTCACATTTTTGCCCTTCCTTAATTTCAAAATCTCATTCTACTTCTCCGTTCTCCTAGATTTGTTGTCTCTTTACTACCACTCATAATTAAATACTTATTTTAAAGATTGATCCTTTTTATCCATTAGGACAACATATTTCCTTGTCCTGTAACCTCATACATACAACAATCTTTAGATTGTTAATTCCCTGTAATGTTTCTCCCCCAGATTAGACACTGAGCCTGCACTCCCCGTCACCCGTGTGCTGTGACAGTGAGCCAACGATGCTCGCTGTGTGTTTGCCTTATGTGGTTCACCTCTACACAGGAGCCTGCTACTGCTGGTCCAAAAAATGTGACAATGCCAAATTCAATTGTACACGTGAAATTTCTTTAATTATAACCTCCATGTGTTCAGCTTTATTATTTAAAGGGCTCTTATTATAGATATCCCAATGAACTACATCTAGCACCTGCAAACACAGATAAGACCAATCACTGGGGCCATAAAGAGACTGACCCATGGCTTTCTGCGGAGTTCTCCAACAGAGAGACCACCTGTGGTGCTGCTGGGTACTATCCCAAAGACACAAAATACCCTCTATCTCCAGTAACACCACTTCCTGCTTCCCCTTCAGGGTCATACAGTGTGCTCTGCCTTCTGAATGGTCTCGTCCTGTGAAGGATTTCTCCTTACATGCAAACCAGTCATCACGCTATCAGGTGAAGCCAGCTGTACGCTGCTGACGCTGCACTGATTGTCTCTGAGCTCACTACTCATCTCCCATATGTTGCTTTAATAATATGGTGTTAGGTGATTAACTGTTCTCTGTTTGTTTTTGAATAATCATTAATTGGAACTCAAACTATATATATTCTTTCTTCTTATCTTGGCCCACTTAGAGGTAGAGGTAAATAATAACCATAGAGACATATATACAGTTATGAAGGCATGTACAGCCATTATTCACTGCCCACCATCCATTTCCCTCTCTTCCTTGCTCCCGAAGTCTCTGGTCCGATCCAGTAGTATTCTGTTGCAGTTTATTGTCAGGCCGTTGTCTCTCATATAGGCCACAGAGGACGTACTCTGGACCACTGATTGTGCACAACACTTTCATTCTAGCTAGACGCCACCAACCTAACAGGTGCACATAGCCCAGCTTCTCCATGACCTCTACCTTTAACCTCTGTCAAACACCAGTGTTGCATGAGAGAATTGTAATCTTCCTGGTCTTTTTTGTTTTGTAAGTATATTCCTTCATTTTAGAAGCTTGTGTGGTTTCTGCTAGTCATTAGAGTTCTGCAACTTTATCAGGATTTATTGATATAAGGATGTATGTCCTTTCCCTCTGTTGTACTTATGCAAGATTTAAATCTCCATACCCAAAAACAAAGATTAGGGAAGTTCACAGACACACACACACACTCACAAATGTGCACATATAAAATCATACTTTTTTTCCACCTAAACCTTTTTTTTTTTTTGTTCACCTCTTTTAAAATCCACACCTTGGGTTCCTTGCTTCTCCCTGACAAGTTTCTTTTCTTTACCCTCTTAAATTTTCCCACATTATATTTTGGTTTCATGTTCTATTTTTTCTACTATATCTTCTCTTTCAGTTCATTTGTTAAATATTTCAATTCATTTTTTCTCTTCAAGAAGCTTATTTACATAGTTAGCTACATGATTTTATATAGAGTCCTTATGCAGAGAGATAGCTAGTGACAGAAAGAGAAATAGAAATTGAAGGTCCACCAGAGCATTTCTTTTGATCAGAAACTGACTTTGGGCAATCCGCTTGCCCTCTGAACCCTGAGTCTTCGGCTCACAACCAGCTGTTTTCCTTCCCTGAGGCACATGGGAACAGCACGTCCAGCGCTGGGACCACACAGCTATTCCTCACCATTTGGAAAATTGCTCTAGCCCTGGTACCTAGAAGAAGAATCATTTTTGCTGGTCTCCTCTGTACTAAATGCTGACAAAGATAGGAGAAGTGGTCAGGAATTTAGCAGTGCTCTCCAAGATGGTTCATGGAAAAGCTGTGTTGAAAGCCAGAATTTTCCTTCCTGTTTTCTTTTTTCTCAAGGATGCTGTGTCTCTCCTCTTACACTTTTTAGAACTAGTGGTGTCAACTACAGTGAATATAAATATTTTCTTATATGTTTATTTGTATCATAATTACTATTTTAGTAACTATTTGTGATGTTTAATAATTACATTCAACATGGAAAATTAATACACACACACACACACACACACACACACACATATATACATATATCATCTGAGCCATTTTCACTTCCCTTCTTTTCCTATCTCCCACATCCCCTCATCCCAGATGTCCTCCCGGTCTCTGAAGTCTACCTCTATTTTCCCTATCAGCTCTCATATAACTTGATCTTTATTTATATTTTGACTTTCTCACATATGAGAAACCTCACAATATTTAACCTTCTGGATGTTTAATCAATGTGATATTTGAAGTAGATTCAATATAGGAAACATGTGGTCTGGCCTAGCAAGGGAGTACTCTAGAACACGAGGCTGGGAAGGAAGTGGGTGTTCCAGGGAGGTGAGACCTGTGCGTGTCAGAGAAGAGAAGCCAGCCGCAGAACAGAAAGGCCTGCAGCACGCCTACGGAGGGCAGGTCCAGCGCACTCCCAGGCTACCGCCACTAGGGAGAGCAGCAGAGAAGCCCAGCTCCATTCCTTGTGCGCTGAGGCAGCAGGCAGGGAGTGCTGCATGTACCATGGGCAATGCTGCTAGCTCCTTCCTACACTTGAAGGCTAAGGGATTTGGCAAAAAAGAGGAGGTGCCAGACATTGTGAGTTAACTTTACTTTTCCCACCCAGGGGCACAAATCATACCTTAGAAACACACAGTTCGCTAACTTCTCTGAATATTTTTTTTTTAAACACAAAAGCACTTCATGCCAGACAAAGGCACCTGAAGACCCCACAAGCCCACGTGCTGCTGTGCAGCACATTAGCTTTCACGACTTAGTTATAACTTCAAGTCAGAGATGATTTTCGCTTCTTACAGTTCTGTGACAAATTATCCATCCATTCAATCCATATTTAAACTTTCCTTAATGTGAATATTTTAAATTAGGAGGTAAAATCAAAATTCTAAACTAGAATATCCTAGTAAGAAGCAATTTATTCAACGTGTTATATTCAATATTTACAAAGCTTTCAGACACTTTGAATTAGTTATGCCATTTTTATATCTTATAAGTATCCCAGGCACTTATGCACATAGTTGTTCATTGCAAGACAAAATTCTAATGCAACTCAGGAGAGTTTTTGATGGAAGACTGATGAATTAAGGCACATCAATACAGTAAGAGACCATTCTCCATTTAAAGTTAATGCTATAGAAAAATATTCAGTTAATTTGCAAACTGCCAATCCTGGAAAGGTCTAAAGGTTCAATCCCATCAGGTTTCTGTTAAGCCAACTTCATCCTCAAGAAGATTTCCCCCCACTGATTGCAAGATGGCCATTGGAAGACCCAGGCTTTCAGTTTCTTCTCCAGATACAACCATTGAGAGAGGGATATGCCAAGCTGACTGCTTTTTGACACAGTACCTCACTCTAGTTCTAGCTGGTTCTGAACTCACTGAAACGCAGGCTGGCCTCAAACTCATGGCAACCATCTCTCAGCCTCCTAAGTACTGGAATTACAGGTATATGCCACCACACACAGTTGGAACTGACAGTTCTTTTTCTCCCATTTTATTGATATGCGCATATGCAATATATAAATTTTACACTGAACTTGAGTATCTGGTTCACATATATATTGCATCAAAGTTACAAATCTTTTCCCTCTCCCTTTTTGATAACCCTACATCCTCCCCCTCCCCACTAGTATCCACTATCCTCCCCAGTTAGTGGATTAACTGTATTTGGGGATTCTCATATTAGAAAAAAATATGATATTTAACCTTTTGTGTCTGACACACTTCACTAAGCATCATGGTCTCTAGCTGTGTCCATTTACCTACAAAAGCCTCAAACCCATCTGACTCTATTTCATTGCTGGTGGGATTGTAACTGGTACAACCACTATGGAGGGTACTATGAAAATTCATCAAGAGGCTGAAAATAAATACCCCTTTAAACCAGCAATGCCTTTTCTGGGAATCTTTCCAAAAGAGTTAAAAGCATCACATAACAGAGATACATGTGTATCCAATGTTCACAGCAGCACAATTAACAATAGCTAAAATGTGGACGACACCAAAATACCCATCAACAGACCAATGGACACACAAATTGTGGTATATGTTCATAATGGAGTACTACTTATCTATAAAGACAGATAGGTTTTAACTGGCAACTCTTAAAAAGAAATCTTTCCTTAGCTTCAGTATGTCTGTCCTTCACTAAATCAAAGGAGCTCAACCCTCGGCCACACCTCCTCTCGTGCCCACACCACCTGATGTCAAAGTCAACTCGTCAACTTGTCATCAGACGCACGGGTGGCGCCGATGGAAGATGAACATGCTTGTGTTAGATGAGGCATGAGGCTGGCAAATATGATAGGTATTTCTTAGATATATCAGTGACTTCTACTTTTAAAAAAGTAGATTATATTCAGCCTAGAAAAAACTCCCTAGTAGAGCCATGGGTGTCTAACACTTTGGCTTACAGGAGCTGCCCTCTATGAAGAATTGTTTAGGACATATACAAAATACCTAATATAGTTAACAAAATTAAGTTACAAAAATCACAAAAATATCATATTTTCAAAATTTTTACAAATTTGTGTTGAGCTGCATTAAAGCCATTTTGGGCCACATGCGTTCCATGGATTGCGGGTTGCACAAACTATGTTCATGCATGTTTTATTCAAACCTCATGTACCCTAAGAGCAAGCTAATGAGACGTGATAGCATTACGCAGCGACATCCAGACTGCTTCTTCACACATTATTACAGAAGCGCTCTTACACTTGCTGCTGCAGTGCTGACGTGGGTCTCCCGGGTTCTGGACAACCCTGCTGTACTAATTCTTTAGTGCCAGAGCTGGTAGTGACCTAGAGATACCTAAGAAATACCTACTACACAACTTTATTATTACAGAATTTTAAGCATACGTTGTCTGTCCTTTGGTGACTAAGTCGGTCATTTTAGGGATCTAATGCAGGAAAGTCCTCAAAGAAAACTAAACTAAGATTTTGCAGAACAAAAGCTACACCCAACAGTGTGTAACGCATGCATGAGAACATTCCCAGCCACTAGACCAGTTTCATCAGCATCAGCTACAAATCATTCTAAGCAGGTAGTGAACTAAATAGGCTCACTTGCAGAAGGACACTGAAGGGAGGATAAAGTCTACAGGGATTGGCTATTAGCACAGTCAGTCACTACACATTCAGGTAAGGGAGAATTCTGAGCAACTAGTCAACCTTGTTTTGTAGATGTCAGTTACAGGTGACTAGAGAGATAGGAGGAAAGGAAGTATCACCACATGATGGTGGCAACTAAACACTGTAGCTTGAGCTGTCTAAGTGACCAAAGAGGAAATAGTTGGGAGTTTGACTGCCACATTATCAGAACTCTCATCCACTGAAAAACATGACAGGTATGCTATTATATTTAAACAAATCAAAATCTAAGCCTAAGGATTCATGTGCATTTGATAGTCAGATTATTGTTTATGTTAATACCTATCTTAAGGGAAGTCTCAATATTTATAAATTAATATTTTCTGAGTCAGAAAAATTATAGTTGTGTTTTTCTGCATATGATTAAGGGTGAAAAAATTACATGGTAAATTCGGAAATGAAAAAAGAAGACCTGACCTAATAAATCAAGGGTTAAAACATGACTTATCTGGAGCCTAGCAGTAATAGCAAGGGAAAGATGGGGGAGAGGGAATCCAGTGGACTTCCAGCAGCTTCCGAGCCACACACTGTGCTAGTCATTTTATGTTTCCTCAGTCCTTCTAATGGATCTTTTAAGATATAATCTTTATTTCACTGGGAAGAAAATTGAGGCCAAGAGAATAGCTCATGTCAGGGTTGGTAGTACAATTGGTCATCATATGTGACAGTACAGTTCGAGCAAGCAAAATATGTTCTTGCCCATAAAGCCACAAGTATTAAACATGCTTGTGTATTTTTATTAATGTATATATATACATAAACTAATGTTATGTATATGTACATGCCACTGGACATAGAGAAGGTAGAGCAGACAGAAAATCGTACAAAGACCCACTTTGCCTTCTTTCTCTGTTTCAAAAAAATATAACTCCAAAGCACAAAACCAAAGAATAAATCAATGGCATTTCACACATTCTGACGAAGATCAGCACATCATTATCTCCACGGAGCAACCTTGTGTACAGTGACATCCACAAGTTCTAAGTTCTTCCCCAGTTAAATTACAGCATGATTCCCCACAGGTCTGAATCATTTGTTCAGAAATAAAGCAATACTTGACTAAGAGCCAGGGAACAAATTAGAATCCTTCCCAACAATGGAAAGTAAATATAAATCCTCTTAGTTGTGTCAGATCAAGACAGATTCTAATACAATTCAGAGAAAGGTGAAAAGAGTGCACTCTAATTTCAGCAAGGGAAGGCAACAGTGGTGGTGGTGAGCCTTCAAGTCAAGACAGATTACAGTGGTTTTGCACTATTTGTATAAGCAGCAGGGTCCACACTATAGTGATAAATGGATGAATAGATATCTTGAGTGTGTTTTCAAAAGAATTACGAATCCTAATCCTAAAGTGCAGTTGACACAGTAAAGGTAATTAACCTTTCCTAAATTAAATTTTTGAAATGAATAACAGCTGATTTTGTTCTTTCAAAATGATGTGATTCATACTGAATATTCATTTTTCCTTGTATTAAGCTGTCTGCAATATTGCTAGTTTTTTAAGTCAAATTTGCTAAAATTAATTCTCTATCTTTAATATGTATCTATTTTTTAAAAGATAGCTAAAACTCTACCAGAAAAAAAAGATATACAATTTTTCCTTATTTTCTATAATCTCAATGATGGCAATAATCCCTAAATACTTCACTGGATGCTTTGCAACTATCATAAGAATCTTCTCACCTAATACACCCCTGGAAGGTAAGTATGAACATTATTCCTGTTTTTAAAATGCGGAAACTGAGGCTGGAAAAACTTCAGTAAATGTTATAATGTCACACAGCTGGTATTATCACACCCAGACTCAGACTCCAGACACCAATGACATCGGAATTTCAACAATGGAGCACAGTAATAATGTGAGCTGGTGATAAGCAAGCTACTAACGTGGGTAGGCAAGGCCTTGCAGCTGGTCAGAGGGCCTGGTAGCTTATTCCCAGAAACATCTGGATAACATTGTAATTCTGCACTCCACATTAGAGAAAAGCCCATAAACCAGGCTGTGTTCACAAGCATCAACTGAGACACAGTAACCACGCCTGGGCTGACTGTGCCTACACAGAGCCCGAAGTCACGCTGAATATTGTATAATGCCAACACCGGTGACAGGGACCTCGTTTAGCTGAACTGGCACGAGGATATAGTCACAAGAGCCTATGTACAGAAATTCCATAAGTAATTCAACTTCCAGAAGATCTGATGTGCTGACTTCACTAACTACTGCCTGAGTCCTGTAGGTACACGAACTGGCTTTGATTCATTCGATTAATGGTGTCTAATGTGCCCACTGACATGCATTCCTGGAACAGGGTTGGACAAATCACAGCTTGTAAACCAAATCCAGCCTGCCAGTTTCATAGAGTTCACAAGCTAAGAATGAATCTTACATTTCTCAGTGATTGAATTATAAGATTCTTTGACAGAAGAAATCTTGCAATGCAATCTTCAGTGGGTGATCACAGTTTTATTGGAAACCGGTCATGCCCACTGCTTGTGTATTGTCTGTAGCTGCTTTGGCACTACCAGAGCAGAGCTGAGAAGTTACAACAGAGATTACATGGCTTGTAAACCCCAAACCTTTTACCATCTAGTTGTTAAGAGAAGCAGTTTGAGAACTGACCTACAATGTGAGCCCAACCTCCGGGATGTAGACTCTGTTTTAGCCTTGTTTATTTCATTGTCCCAAGCACTTCCGTAGGAGATTTTAAATAGGTTTACTGAGAAAACAAGGAAGGAATGGAAACCTATAATTTCACCCTATTATTAATTTTAATTTTTCTCCTTAATTGTGAGAATCATAAAGATGATGATATTTAATTGATTAGCATATCCAACTCAGACATATAATAGACATTCAGTAACTGTTTGGTAAACAAACCAATAACCAGCCAATGAGCTGGTGATGCAACTCAGTGGTAAGGCAACTGTCTAGCTTGTTTTAAATTAATATCACATTTTACCCAATGTCCCAAGGAAAGAATTAAATTACTAACAGTCAAGTAAATATGTGATTAGTTATTCTCATTGCTATAAGAGCAGTTTTATTCCTAGAAGTTGAAAAAGTGGTAGACTTTATGTGCTTACAATGACACTGTCATTGGCAACAATATAATGAGAAATGAACAATTAAATTCAACAGAGACAACTGCAAGTCATAAAAATCCTTAATGCAAACAAGACATCAAAATACCCAGGTAAATATAGTGGAACAGAAATTGAATTACCTTTCTTAATGAGATAATCTGCGTTTAGTGGTGTTAGTTTTAATCCTATACTTTCTGAGACATTCCCATAGTTCATCAACCCCAGACATACTTTGTAGAAAGCTCTGGAAGGCAGTCCTATTTCCTGTTTATAAATCAAATAGGTTTTATTTCTAGAATCATTTCATCAAAACTTGATCCTTTCAGTTTGAAAAGGTTATCTTTAAATAGTTCGTAAGAGTTCAGATCCCTTAAAAACTGAAATAATCCAATGAAAGAGTTCATTGTTAAGATCCCTACTCTGTAGTAAATCCAGAAAAATTAGTTAATGGTCACAGAAAGTCCAGGGCCATGTCAGATGCTGAATGTACTTGTTCCAGAGACAACACAGGCCCCTTGATCCAAGATTCTTTTCCTCACCAGGAAATCCATGCAATTTTTGTTTTCATCAGCATCTGCCAATATGATTAATGGATTTGTTTTTAGTAATTATTTCAATCAATTATTTTGTGCTCTCTAAATTTCAAATATGAATAATAAACATGACTCCAAAAATTAATCAGTTCTGCCTGAAAGCATTCTAAAAGTCCTCCACTTAAGACAACTGAAACTATCGCATGCAGAAAAGCAGAAAAGGAACAGACGAGTGACTAGTGATGGATGGCTTAGAATGAACTACCTAGTTTTTCTTAAAATTTGTGGAGTTACTCTGAAGAAATAAGAAGTAGACTGAGTAAAGGAGAAGGACCACGTCATAGGAAGTCTCTAAGAATTTTGGAGACAGAGGCCTTGGGAATGAAGAGAAGTCCTATGCACTCCTATCACATACTACCGTCACAGCTTCTCTGCAAGTGTCAGCTGTCCCAACTCCAACCAGAACATTAGCTTTAGTGGGAAGAAACTTTTCATAATTCTTTAATATTCAGCTTTTCTTCATTTTTATAAATTTCTCGCCTAATCATGTCATACAAATGAAGATTTTTAGTTTCCTTGGAAACTGGGTGTGGTAAAATGCGATTTTTCTTCTGTACCAATAGGACATAGGACACGAGTTGAATACACGCAATGCCCTAAATAAATTTTACACTAAAATGTAAGAGTGTATGTGTCCATTGAAGGAAATATGTCAACCTGATGAAATTAGGAACACACCTCCATTAGGATAAGGATTTGTCAACCACCCTAGACTGGGGCTCAAGAACTTGTCAGGATTTGAGAGTGAGTCATTTGTGGGCTGGCCAGCGAGAGAAGAGCACCCACCCAGACGTGGGAGGGCCAACTGGAACTCCAACAGCATAAAAGGAAGGAAGAGGGAAGATGGTCACAGCTTCTCCCTCTGGGAAAGCTCTCGCTTTGCCATGGGCCTGTCTGCCCGTTGCTGCTTTTCAGTCACTGATCTTCAGTTTTTGGCCTTCACCTGAGATGTACAGCAGACTCTCACCTCTCCAGCTGTTCTGCAGTGCCGGACAGGAGATCTACTGCACGGCAGAGCAGCCATCTTGGACCATCTCTATTCTTGGATTTGTGAGCCTTCCTAATGGATCCTTTTGTGATAAAATTTGCAAATTCTGTCTTCTGAAAGAACCCAAACTAATATAGTACACCTTTCCCTAACTTTCTCATTTCTCTGCCAAGATAGAAAGAACCTGGATTTTTTTTTAAGTTCTTATTTATACTCTTGCATGAGGGAAAAACTATGCATGTATCTTGGCGAAGATAAACCTTTATCTTAACTAGCAAACCTTCTAAGAATATTATTGTCTCTTTTATTTCCAATGTCTCATCATGAATTACAGTAGATCAATCAAAGAAAGGATGTTTAGAAAGATTCTGGATGGATAGATGGATGGATATATAAACAAATAAACTGATAGAGCAAGATCAATGAATTTAAGAATCGATAAAAGAAAGTGTAAAAGAAAAGACAGTGAAGAAAAGATATATGAGTAGCAGTTTTAAAAAATGCTTCAGCTCTGTCTAGTCTCATCCTTCAGGAATATTCTGGACTTGAGAAGACGTAAAGATAGGAATATCTTAAATACTTATAATACATCATTAAAAACAGGATATTAGTTGCGCTACTGCACATAAGTGTTTTGTTAGATATTGAAAATTTAACCCAGAGATTTACCACTAAGCTACATCTCAAGTTATTTATTTAGATGAATTGCTAACTTGCCTAGGCTTGACTTGAACTTGCAACCTCCTGCCTTGGCTGCCCAGAGTATCAGGTTTCCCATGATCAGCTTTCTATCCTGCTTGCTCTCCATAGCTGACCTTTTACCTATTTCACATAGAAACCCAAAACTCTCACACCAAGCCTTCTCAGATCCCTGTTATCAAGTTCTCAAAAGAACAAGCGCCCTTTCCTCTCAGCTATCAATTGTTCCTTTGTAACAGATGATGCAGATTGTCTCCCCAGTGCCACATGTCTGGAAAAAAACAAACAAACAAACAAACAAACAAACAAACAAAAAACAAACCTTTCAGGCTTTCACTTTCTCTGTGATTGCTACTTCCAAACTTTCACAGGCTGGTCCTGGCCCCGTTTCCACGCCTCTCGCGGTCAGTCATCTAGCCTACTTGGGTTTCGCTTGGCATGGGGGTCTAAACGCTCCTCTCTTCCGCGGGCTTTTGATGCTGCATGGTCACGTCCTTGCTCACCCTCTCCTCAGGCTCCCCTACATGCTCCTCCCGTCCGCTTATGCTTTCCATGCTGGCAGCTGTCAAGACGCAGTCCTCTCCTACAATCAGCACGCCCTCAGTGACCTCGCCCGCTCGTTTAGTTTTAGTTACCATGAGCATATGGGCCATTCCCACTCAAATCTTCTCATATCACAGACACCACATATCCTAACGTCTCAGCTCTAAAATCTGCTGAAAATTTCTGCGTTCTGGCTTAAATGTGCACCACGCTCAAAGAGCCAAAGCCAGCTGTTCACTTCCCTGTGATCTCTTTCCCCTTTTTAGCACTTTCTGTGACATTCTAAAACACATCTCCAACCACCTTCCATCTTCCAGATGATACGACTTTAGAATCACAAAAATTACTCACTGACCTCCCTGACTTAAATATCAGGTAAATTGGAGATATCAGTAGTATGAAATACTAGGGCACATCTAACTTGGCTTCTACTTAATATACAGATCCCTATGTCAGACAAAATACTATTTCCATTTTATAGATGAATAACCGAGATCGACAGAATGTAAATAATTTGCCCAGAATAATCTAGTTAAACGGCAAAATATCTGGGGCTGGAAGTCAGGACTAATTGAACCCGAATCCCATTGTGCACAATTGCACCTGCCACTGTGCACTATAACTTCCTATGTGATCATATCACCTACTAGATTCTAGGTTCCATGAGAACAGGCATTTTATAAATATCCCCATTATTTCTATTTTTAATTACTAACACTAAGTAAAATTACCTTACACAATTACTATTTTCAAAATACTAAAAAAGAAGTTGGGATTAGACGTGACTTCATATGTAATAATATTATAAACATGCTGTTAGATTGGTCCGCACCTTTCTCTCCTTCCCTACCATGGCAGCAGGGGTGGCTGTGTTTGCTACTGTCTACTATCTAGGGCCTTTGTTCATGTTAATCCACAGCTACCACACCCACTAACATCCTAGGCTCTCTTTCAGATTTGAACACTCTGCTGTCCTGTTTCTATTTCTCATTTAGGTAACTAGCATTGTGTGTTCTTTCTTTTTCATGTTTATCCCTACATGTGTCATGCTGCCATTGGCCATGATAAGACATGGGACAAGGGCTTAATCTAAACAACTTGATTTTCGATGTCATGCTGCATTTAAAATACTATATTGCCTAGCTGAACAGAATAGCAGATCTTGTAATCCCTACATACACAGACACCATAAATTTGCACAGGAGACAATGTATCACACATTGAGTGTTCAACAAGTATAATCTATCATTAATATTTTTGTATTTTTTGAAACAGGTTCTCACTCTGTAGACCAGGCTGATCCTGAACTCACTATAGAGTCCAGGCTGGCCTTGGACTCAAGGCAATTCTCTTGTCTCAGCCTCCTGAGTGCTGGGATTACAGGTGTGTGCCACCACATCCAGCTTATGTGGTGCTGAGGAATCAAACTCAGGTACTTAGTGCTTGACTTAGAATTTGCTACGCAAGTGCTTTAACCACTGAGCCATTCCTCCAGCCCCTATCATTAGTGTTATTCAACTATGTGGGAAAGTTTTATCACTTAAGAGGTGGGGGTTGTGGCAAAACAAAAATACTGATATGGTTGGGATCAAAAATGCCCTTCTAAAAAGCATGTGTGTTCAGAAATGGGTATCAGAGCACAATTAGATCATGGGAGCATTAAACTTTTCAATACATGAATACACTGATAAGTTAATGAGTAAATAAGTTATTCAGAGAAGAAATCTAATGAGGGAAGTATGTCGCTGGAGACATAACTGAGAAGGATATATCTTGTCAATGGCCCCTTCCTGTCCTCTCTCTCTCTCTCTGTCTCTCTGTCTCTCTTTTTCCTCCATCCTATTCATTTTGAGTTGAGCAACTTTTATCTGCCACATGCCCCTTGCCTTGTTGTATCTCTCCACAGTTTCAGAAGAAAGGGAGCCAAGTGCCCCTGGATTGAACCCTCTGAAACCTTAAGCCAAAATATATTTTTTTTCTTCATTTAAGTTGACTACATCTTGTACTCTGCCATAACTATGAAAAAGCTCAATAACATAACCAAAATTTGCCTCTCACTTGGTATTCCCTACCCGTGCATAAATTAGCAACTTTTCCATATTGGAAACAAATGCAATTAAGAGTAACAACTAAAGGAAAGTGACTGGATAAAAGGTAGGTTACCACTGTCACTGCAAGACTCCCGGTGTTGGGAGCACGTCACACCAGGTATGGCTACAGCTCAGAGAACACTGCCATGGGAAAAGAAGTGACTAGAGTATTTTCCAGCTTCAAGAATTGCAAGGAAGTCTTAGACTGGAGTACAGTCAGTAGGACAAGAGGCCAGCAGTGCCCAAATATGTGTCTCATCTGGAAGGAAAAACAAAACATCAGGGGAGCAGGCAGGAGACATTAAGCTTGGAAGGCTCTTTTAAAGTTTCTAACTAGAGACAAGATTGGATCCACATTGTGAGACTAAGTCTGGAAAAGAAGCTCTGAACACAGCTAAAGGGACTTGGAGTCTAAGCTAAGAACAAGCTACATATTTTATCTTTATTATGTAAAAGCATGACCTTGGGCAAAGAACATTGTTGTCATTTAAGCCTAATGGCCTTGGCTGCTCAGAGAGCTGTTAAAAGAAATTCATACAACAAAGATGTTTCATAATTTATATTCTTTTACTAGTTTTCATTTGTTGAATCTCCTAATCTACATATCTTGAGCATCTTTAGGCTATCATTTAAAAATCCAGTGTCATATGCCCTCATTAAGGAAGCAATTCAGTTAACTAATGTCACTATATTACTGAACATTCCAACCAATCTGACAAATTCTTCATAACCACCCAGTGAGATTCAGCCTCCCTTCTAATTTCTTAAAGACATGCTGATAGAGGAACAAAAACTACTTATCAACACGGTCACTTCTAAAACATCATTTGCTGGGGAGTGGAATTAAGACTCATATCCCCTCCACAAAATCAATCCTTTATCTTGAGGCAAAATGTTAGAGTATGACCCAATATTTAAGCAGTGTGTCTAGCTCTAACCCTCAACTGGAAGAATACTTCTGGCATCACCATCCTTCCCACTTATCACACCACTGGGCAGAAGAGGTAGAAATAACCAAAATGCCATTATCCTTTTCATTTGGAACATAGTCACGTCTCTCCCAGTTTGGAGGTGTTTCTTAGTCCTAGCAAGTTTCATTTTTAATTCACAGATAAATATACTCCTGGAAGAATTAAATCAAGTCAACAAAAGGGTAAAGATAAGCATACACAAGATGATTTGGAAAGAAGAGGCAACCAGGAGATGAGACCTTCAGACTCAGAGGCACGCTCACTGATGAACTTCTTAGTGGGATATGGAGGTGGCCATGGAAGCCCTGTCACATTTAAAGAAAATAAGACCTTTTCTGAGCAGCCTATGCTTTTATTTGCCACTGCTCCAGATGAAAGCCGATAGGCTAAAATGAGCATGACCTTAAAAGAAAGTGATAAAAAATGAAGTATGAGAGAAAAGCATGGAGTAAGAAAGTATAGTACATTCAGAGGCAAATAAATAAATGAATGAATAAATAAAAAGAAATGTCTTTTAACTTACTGTTCACTGAATAGAGAAATTTGATGACATTTATATTTGTAGGCTTTAAAAATAAAATTTAGCTTTGTGATTTTTAGATATCTTATAACCATTTTATAATCTCCACCTGCTGTTTTGCCACAACTAAGAGGTATTCACTGTCATTAATCGCTGAATTAAAAAAAAAAGGCTTGATGATCATGACAACTCCTATCTTTCTAGTAAATACTTGCTCACTTGGTAATCACCATTAACTGACATTGCATAGGGTACACTGAAAGTACTCAACAATAGTTGAATGACTGAATGAATAAGTAAATACCATATGGTAAACGTGCACAAGCAGGTATGCAAGAGGACAAGTCTGCATCGCTTCAGCCAGCCTACCTGCCCGCATATACGTCAGCATATACGGAGCACGCAATAGCCAGAGGACCCAAGGACATGGGTGGCACTTCCTTAGTTTCGTCTATGTTCAGAGGGTCCTTTAAGGCTTCTGCCCAGTGGTGAAGGTCATCCTGTGGTATAAACCCTAGGGTGGGACATTCCAGTGTTCTGGGTGTCAGGTCGCCAAGACCGCAAGCTTCTGCTGCCTCTCATCCTTGCTGCCTATCTGAGCAGTCAGCTTGCATTGTCTGACGTCTGTAATGCTGTGTCTCTTTCAACTCATGCTCCAGTAGTATTCAGGGTCTTGCAAAATTTTTGCAATGAAATTTGTTCAAAACCTTCTTACTAGATCTGGGAACTTTAGCAGAAATTGATGAGTTGTTTAACAGTCACCCTCTGGGATTGATCTGGTCCTCAGTATTCTATTTCACAAAGGGGGACGTGAAGGGGACAAGAAACAAACACACAAATCTCTTTCTGCTAACATTACAAAACATTTTTTCATGTTGAAACTAAAATCGGAAGAATTCAGCTTATTGACTATATTCAACTAATAATTTTATTTGATGCATTATTTCTAATAAAGCAAACAGAAGAATAGATTACCTTACATGAAATTGAATAGGTAGGTGTTCAAGAAAACATTCTACCTTATTTTAGACAAAGAGTTTCCAAAGTATGAATTCTGTATGAGGAATATGTGAGTCAACAAAAGCCAATGTGTAGATGTGAAATGCAAATGACCAAGGACAATGAGACAAGGAAAACAGGTTCAGCTTAGCTCAACTGTTGCAGTTAATATGTATCAGAGAACGGGATATTCTTGTTGAATACAGTGTACTATCAGTCTATTCTTACTTTTCAACACACAATATCATCAGTAACAATACCGTGTGGCAAATGATCTTTCTGCCTGATCAGCATCCCTTCCTTTACGAAACTCCCCTTCCACAATTCCATCTCTCACTTTCTCACCTCAGGAGTTGGCATTTGACCCAACCCTGGCTGATTCACACAGTATCATGCCTTTGACAACATAATGCCTCCAAGAGTGAGCAGGACCTTCACAGTACCTTAAGATATAGTTAACGTCCTGCTACATCAGTTATTAAATATAATAATTATTTTCTACCAAGTGGTCTTGATGTAAGAATATGAGAATGAGGCTGCCATCGCTCCAAAAGTAGGAACAACATTTAATCTGTGTAAAAAAGAATAAACAATTGAGGAGATGAAGATGAGTAAAGAAAGAAAAAAGAGGATGGTGAAAGAGACTGAGGAAAAATGAATGTATTCTGAAGAAAGCAAGTCATATCTCCACTTCTGAGCATCAACTGTTTCTCTGTGTATAATTCCAATGAGGTAAGCCAAGTGCAATTCCTCTACTTCGACAACCCAATACAGTCCCTTATTTGATTGAGGTAATTTGAACTGTCTTCTTTCACTTACATATGACAGAAAAACAACAGCTGAATCTGTTTAGTATATTTATTTATCTTGAGGGTACAGCCTTCTTAGTATTGTATTTCTGTCCCTCAACACTTGTGGAACCCACCTTTTTTAACATAGTTTCTTCTATTTGAAATACTAAGCATCTTTTCTGCTTTCCTAAGTAAGGCCCATCTGATATGATATGTGCCTGGGGCTTGAGAAGCAAGTCATAGACACAGTGTATATTTTATGCATATAGATGGTAAATGAAATTATGCAATGGATAAAGGTCAAAGGAAATATTCTAAAATAGCCAAATTAATGTGTTTTGGTAGATGAAATATGGATTTATTTTAAGCTTGAATACAAGTTGACTATGGCATAAAGTATTTCCCAAAAAGTACACAGAAATATTGGACAAAAGCCCATGCGATCTTGGTCCCAATGTATGCAAAGATCTTCCCTTCAGTGGCATTTAAAGAGGAAGGAGGAGAATCCAAAGACTGAGCAAGACCCAGGCTGAGTTCATTCACCTGACTGCAAGGATGACCACTCAACATTTCCTACAATGCTTTGGGCTTTATTTTTCAGTCACAAAAATGCTGAAAACATAACAATAAACTGTTTCAACATAATACAGGTGACATAATATATGGAAAGGGTCAGCTTCATGACAACAATCATCACAAAACAGCTCTGACTACAATGGAAAAAGAAATTACAATATGGAAAGACAAGAATTGGATTGATCAAATACAATGTTTTTTCACTATAAGTCTAAAATATAGTTATAAATTGTAGGGATGACTCATACCATTTCTAGTTTTAAAAGCTTTGCAATGTGATAACTGTAAGAGCATAGAACAAATACAAACAGAAGTCCTTGGGATACACTGAGCTGTTGCCCAATGAGATGCTTTTGCTCTCTGTGTCTCACTGTTCTGGCTACTTTACAGTTCTACTATATTTAATTCTGTGCCAGTTTATTCCAAGCTGCTGTCAAAAAGAAGCTAATTGATGATGCTAACATCCCTGCAGTCCTGGCTCCCAGAGCTTCAGTCTTTGCCATCAAACAGGAGACAGCATTTGGATTTCCTCACATACAAAATTACATGGCTTGTTAACTGCACAGCTCTGTGCACTGGCATTTTAGTGGCAGAATCTCTTCAACAAAATATTTACCATACTTCACATGCCTGAAAGATGAATCACCCTTCCTCAACAAGGTCCCTGTCACCAAACACCTTGTGAAGAAGGACAGCAGGTCATGTCTGAAAGTTCTACCTGGATAGCACACATATGCGAAGTTGTCACACTGAATCTGGCTTTTTATTAATACCTTGATTAAATCAACCTGAACAAGATCTTCTCTTGGACACAAATTCTAAGTACACAAATTTACATTTAACGGCCTGATCCTGCTTCCACATCTATGGCCAAAGGGGAAAACAAATATACAGGATTGATTTTCAATCATTAACACACTATGCCCCTGAAACGAGCTCTGACCATCCCAGCTTGGAACTTTCTAGATCTTACGAAGAAAATTCATATGTTTCAAATTAGTAAATACTGGTTTTCTTTCACCTTCATCTGTCCAATTATAACATTTTACCTTGGCTCTGCACTCTAAGTCCCTTGAACAGTGCTAGATAACCACAGGCATTTAAGCTGGGTCAAGTTGTTCTGTGTACACGTGTGTTCCCCTGACATTAGAGCTGGGCCCCGTACGATGTGTCTAGCTGCTGCAGCTGCAGGAACATAGACAATGCACAAGCAAGTGCGAGAGTGCACATTGCCAGGCTATCGGCAACAACCTGCACATGACATATGCAAGAAACAAAGCATCCTATAATAGCCTAAAACCACATGCAAATTTATAAAGATTTAAAATTGCACAGGTAATTTTTCCCTAGGAAGATGAGGTCAGTGCTCCTCCTTCCTGCTCTGTAACGCCATGAGCCGCTATGCACTTGCTCCCTGTTGCACTCCAGCCCCGACACTTGCAGAACACATGAAAATAGTCAAATAAAGATTTTCAGATGACACTTGCTGAGGTGAAATCGTCTCCTTAAAAAGACTCACAGAAAACCATAATTACTCAGAAATTCAGAATAAAATGTCTAAAGTAATATTAAATATTATTTCTAACTCCATTTCCTTATTCTTTATGAACTGAAAGTCCATTTTCCAAGTATTGCATGTTTTTAGGATACAGCTGTTAGGAGACGTGAATGGCCAATTTTCTCCCTGTGCTCATCTTTGGGGAAACACTTTCCACTGGCTAACACGGTGGCCATGAATACTAAACAACCCTTGTATCAGCGGAGGATTACAGCTTGAAATAAGCTGGAAAATGTAACTTTTGTTTGTATGCTATGGTGATTTCTATTAAAATCCTTTGCTTAGATTTAGATAAAGAACAGAAATAAAATGTGTTTATTATTCCATTAACTTCTGCCACTGCCCTGGAACTGTACCTAGGTGGTTCACGTTCAGTCACTCCATGAGACAGTACTGTGAAGCCACTAGCTGATGTTCCACGCTCACTCAGCGAGCTGGCCAGGCTGCTCCAGTCCTGGCTGAGACAACTCACCACTCTTACAGGAACTGCATCTCCTTGCTGCTTGAGTCTCAGGCTTCCAACACGGTAGCAAGAAGGCTGCAGAACTCACATGCAGCCCACCATCCAGCTGGTGGAGTGAATGGGAAGTCCTCACACAAGCGTGGTCCCACTCGGCCCTACACTAGGCTACCCTCCGGCTGCCAAGGCAGCCGGTCGCATCAATGTTGCAATGAAATCTCAGAAGCCTTTGCTCTCATTGCCATCCCGGTACTGGAGCCACGCCCAATGTGTCTATACATGGAGTGTAGCCACTGCTTTCCAAAGAGACAGCCCTAATGTAAGCTGGCAGATTCTAACAAATATGGGGACACTGAAGAATGTGTTATTACAAAGGTAACTCTTAACTCCATAGTCAAATAATATCCAACTCTTTTTTTTCAAGTTTTCCCCCATTTTATGGATATGTATTCGTGCAAAATTTAAGGTTTACAATGGAGTTGAGCCTTTTATGTACATACGTATATTATCAAGGTGACAAGGGCTTTCCCACTCTCCTTTTGTCCCTCCCCCAAGAAATAGCGAACTCTTAACTCAAAATAATATAAAATCTTAACTTCATATTCAAATAAGATCTCACCATCGTTTTGGTTATTTTAATTCAAATAACAGATCAAGAAAAACTTATTTATTTTAATGATTCCTCAGGGTAATTTCCTGAACTAAATTTCATAAATGATGGCCTTATATAATTTAGAAATATCCAACCTCATACAAACATAGTTGGAGGAATCTGAGCAATGTGTTTGGGAAAGGGAAAACAATATCATTAATCACAACAGACTGACAAGTCTTTTTGTGGTCCGCATACTGATCATGATACAAATGCTATAAACATCAAAGAGCTATGCCTTTTTGATCATGGCTTTTTAAATTTAAATAATTTTGCTATATTATTTTTGCTGCAACAGTTAAAGCAAAAACAGAGCAGTTACTATATAGCATAAATAAATATCTTGGTATACAAATCAATCTTCACTAAAATATTTATTTAAAGTTAATTAAATTTCATTATTACATCCATCATTGCAAATTATCTCCTCCACTCTAATCATTGGGTTAATTGCTTATTATCTTGTAAAGATGGAAAAATGCAAGTCAAGAAACTCAGAAAAACATTGTCCCTTTTCTTTCAATATAGGCAACTATTTATTTTTATCAAAAACAAATGCTAACATAAATTAGCTAATTATGCTATGTCCTTGAGAAGGGCTTCCAGACTATCTGTAGCATGGGCTTTCAGAGCCTGGGACAGCATACATATACAAATATTCCCCAAATTAATACAAAAAACACTGAGGAGTGTCCCAATGTGTGCATTTTCCTCTCTCCCTTAGGCAAACCTTGAGGAAACATCTATGAAGACACCAAGTTCAAGATCGCACAGCGTTCCTCTCTGTTACATGTCTCTTGTTGCCTGGACAGTGAACACGGTAACAGGGTAATTTCCTCTTTACTCAGTCTCACAACCTTCAGCTTCCATTCTAGTCCAATCTTAACATTCTTATCAGATTTCCTTTAATTCTAATGATAAAATATAATTGAAACAACTTCCAGATTTTGCAAGCAAATCATGAGGCAGGACTGAGCAAGCTTATTATTCAGTTATATTTTCTTCTTAAAATCTGCAGACCAAAGGGTCATATGTTTTTGATGACCCGTTGTATTCAGTATTTCTATGAAAAAAGTTGACTACATTTTTTAATCTGTCAAATTATCCACTAAATACTCCTTTTTTAGTCAAAGAACTTTAGAATAAAAATGGAAGTGTTCTTACAACAAAAATCCCATGAAGAACACAATCTCTAGGCAGGTCTTTGATTATATGCTAAGATTAAGAGAACGTATTTCCTTCTTTTGCGGATTGAGGACCAAGGCCAAAACCTTCACAGCAAACTACACCCTCAGCTCAGTTTTCTTTCTTAATTTGAGAGAGGATCTTCTAAAGTCACTGCACTGCCCAGGTAGGGCTCGAGCCTACAACCCTCCAGCCTCGGCTTCCCACAGTCCTGGAATTACAGACCTGTGCCACGGGAGACCTCCTTCTTTTTTTGCGTTGAGTACGTATTTCTCAGATTTACCAACAATTTGTTATAGAAAGAGACTAGCATCTGTCAAAGGTCTTTACATGTTCATATGATAATGTTAATGTAAAGGATAGATATTGAAAACACAATTCAACATTCTGTAATTATGGCCAAGCACAATTCAGGCAAGAGATTCATTATTGTAGTATGTTAGCAGTAGAAATGTTGGCAAAGCTTAACACAAATAAGTGGGGTGTTCTTTATTATTTTTCTCAGCTTCAAGTGAAATATAATCGACAACTAACAATTGTAAGTATCTATGATGAATACGGCATTTTGATATATGTACATATTGTGACGATTACCATAACCAAAGTAATTAACATATTTATATTTCGTCTAAATCAAATAGCTATGTATAACTATAAGAAATAAAATTTTAAAGGGTGACTATTGAGCTATTACTATTTGTATAGTAAGTATGTTTATTTTTCCATGTAAATATTTGAAGCACTTCTACCAATTAGATGACTCCCAAGACATTTTAGCTTTAACAGACAACATCATCGTTAGCATTTAAGTGTAGGAGAGCTTTAATATATTTAAATAGCTCATCCAATTTATAAAATGTTTCATGAATAAACACCTAATTACCACTCCTCCATATTCCAGCCCAAAATGGTAGACTCTGCAGTTATGAATTAATGAGGTAGATTTTCTTTTGTATCTTATGTAAATTCATTTCACTGCTTCCTAAAAGGGAATCTTTTCTACAATAACTTAATTTAATGTTTTCACTTATATGCATTTCCCTATAATTATAGTATTGAATTTTAAATGTGCAAATTAAATGTGCCTGTTAAAATTACTTTTGTTTAACAATTTCTGTGAAGAACTGGGCACAACATGAATCAATTACATAAACAGAAGCGAGCTGTTTTGTAATCTTATTTTTGTATCTGAACTACTTAGAGAATATACAAAACAAAATCTTCTAAAAATAAACTCCTTGACTGTCAGAGGTATGAACCAAATCACTGAGTGAGGCTCAAAGCCTGAACCTGCAAAGTCAAGAATAGCCTCGCAACTCAAAACAAATTTTGACAATACTCCCTCTCACCAAAAGCAAATGGAAATAGGCGAGATCAATGAAACAATAAATTCATGTATAGAAATCATAAAGGCATATATTCAACATCCCAAATTCCATACACTAAATCACCAGAAGCATTCAAGTTCTCTAATTTAGGCTGCACAATTGATGCACATCTAGACACTGAGGTCACAGAAACTAATTACAGTCCTTTAAGATATTTTTTGTAATAAAATTGCATAACATTATTTTCTAATCCATTGCCCCTGTATAGAAAATATAGTCAGTATCATATGTTAACAGAAAATTACTTTTTCTAGGAAAAAGTTTTGAAAAATATATATATCATGAGATATATTTCATTGGTTGCCATTGCAGGACATGAATAGCTGATAAGGTAAATGAAGATAAGACTCTCTTAAGTAAGAATTTGTTTAAAAATAAAGTTGCTGTGATCTTGCTAATCCAGTAACATTCCTTGACTTTAACAGTTTTTGGTGACAGCTCTTTACTAGGTTAATTATAGCTGGGAAGAAAAAAACCTTTGCTCCTTATCAGGTACAAGTACTTATTATTTTACTGAAACAGATTGATGATAGTAGATTAGATATAATGTGGTTACCAAATTGAAATATTCATTTATTTACTAATTAAAAAAAAATACCTGTAATTTATGATGATTTTGTTAAGATCACAGGATAGAAGGCACATGCTCCTGCCAGCCCCAGGGAAGTACAATGACATTTCTGTCAGATGTCAGTGTCATAAAGGCGACGAGGGAGGAATGCATTCAAGATACGAAGCTTTCCCAAAGATGAAAGAATGAAAGTGAATTGGAACAGTGAGTCAAGTTAGGCCAGGCACACGAAACGGGAGGACAGAGCCAGTGCTGTTCAAAGGAACAGTTATTTATAAAGGCCCAAAGATACCATACTGTATATATTCCATCTTTCCACAATAAAATAAAATGTAATACACAAAATTTTTTAAAAAGCATGGCAGTAGGATGTCTAAGCCAGCTTGAGAGTATGACAAGGTAACGTATAAAGCCCAGAAGGTTCCTGAGGAAGTGAGAAGAACTGGGAACGCACATTTCCCATACACAGCTTAGTCTCAGAGTGAAAAGAGGCATTTCTCCTATTAGATGAGAAGCAAGATACAAAATTTTTGCCTAATTGAGTAACAAACACTGAGAACAAAGCCATCACTCCCAACACTCTTTTAAGAACTTTGCAAATATCAGTAATGGTATATTTTACCAACCTTGTCAAATAAACCATATTATTACTGTCATCCTGCGGAGGAAAACAAAGGCAAAGTTTAACTTTGTAAGCCATGTAACTCAGGTTGGAGATGGGTTTGATCCCATGCGTCTGCACCCAGAAGTCATGATAATAACTTAAAGGTCATTCATTTTTGGAGAAGGTTAAATAATAGAAACTAAAGTTCTTCTTTCTTTTTTTTTTAACAACAAAGGATTGCGTGTCAGGAATTACTTCAAAGGCCTGGAGGAAGAAGCAAAAGAGACAATTAGTAAAATGGGAACAGGAGAAAATTTCAAAGAACAGAACGTAAAGCAGCATATGAAATGAGGCTGTGGACGGCACTAGCTCACTGCGGAAATGCACAAATATATGATTAAATTTTATTCAGTTGTTGTAGAATCTCGCCCCTTCTCTTCTAATTATTTTTTATTCGTAAATTCAAGCCAAGAAATGAAGAATCTTACAAGATGTTCATAGAAATCTACTGTATTCACACTCTAAAGTCTACAAGTAGGCAAACTAGAGATTTAAAAAGAAATGCCTTTGAAGAGAAAACCACCACCGCAAGGCAGGCCAGTGTGGTAGAGCTTTCTTTTCTATTGACCTACAAACTGCAAAAACACCAAAGTCTTAAATAAAGTTTCACTTTTTAAAGAAAACTGGAAAGTTAACATTCAATGAATAGCCTTCTAAGCAGTCACACACGTCAAAATATAAAGTAAAATTCTACAAGAATCATAACTTGGTTTCTTTACTCTGAATATATGATAGTAATCACACATCAAAATGAGTATTTACAGCTTCTTGCTTACACTATTTCTAACTGTATATTTTATAGATAAAAATACTTAGAGTATAGATACTATTATTTTCCCAATTTATCAATATGTATACAAGTGATACATAATGTTTACACTGAACTTGAGTATTGAGTGTTTTGTGCAGTTATAAACTCTTCCCCTCTCTCTTTTTTCCTGTTGTTATTGTTGCTTTGGTTTTTCGTTGTTTGTATTTTTTTTTTTTTTAACTCTGGAAGCATGTCTTAAGCTCCTTTAAATGGGTACTAGAGTTTTGTTTTGTTTTTTTTTTAAGAGTTCAACTGCATTCATTACCGTTATGTTTATACTCCTAACAGAGGATTGTGATTTCTTTTTTCTTTTTTTTTTCCTTTCTTTTTGTTTTTTTTCAAAGCAGGGTCTCACTCTGTAGTCTAAGCTGGTCCTGAACTCACTATATAGCCCAGAATGACCTCAAACTCACAGCAATCCTCCTGCCTCAGCTTCCCGAGTGCTGGGACTACAGGTATGTGCCACCATGCCCAGTTTATGTGGTGCTAGGAAATCGAACTCAAGGCCTTGAGTTTTCTAGACAAGCAGTTTAACTGCTGAGCTGTTTCTTCCTCCAGCCCCTATGACTATTGTAAAGTAAATATTTGTCATGTTACAAACCACACACAAATATTCACTCTATAATTCTGGAGAGCATTTACTACAATGTCTCCATAAAAAATGCCTATTGTCATAAAACTTAGCAAGAAACAAAACTATTTCCTAAATGTATAGAAGAAAGTTTGAATTTACATTATTGGCTCTAGTCATGAAGGATTAATATGTACAAGTTCAAATTAAATACAGATATTCTCTTAAGATTTATAATTTTACAATGATATAAATGTGAGCCACAAATAAAAGTTGCACATCACATTCTGAATTTTGATCTTTTCCTTGGGTAACAAGTATTAGGATACTACCATAGGACAGTAGTAGCAAGCTGCGGCTCTCAGCCAGGAACCTGACAGGGCAGTAAACAAAACCCTCCCCTCCCCCCAGGCCCAGGGCTGTGTTGCTAAGCTAAGATACTCAGTAGGTTAGGTGAATTAAGTACACTTTCCACATAAAATATGTCCAATTTACAATGAATTCATCAGGATGTAACTTCTGCATAAGTTAGAGAACAGCTGTCACTAGTAGTACATTTGTAGTCACAGGGTGATATATATATATACTTGAATTCTCATTAACCCCCTTAAAAACTTGAGTAAATCTAAGAGGATGGTGTAGACTTTCAGAGGAAAGATGATAAGCTCACACTCTGGTACAATTCTCGGTGAGTCGCGGCCATTAACTTTTAGCTCACTGGAGAATCATAAAGGCTTTCTCGGCCCTGCAGCTACAGACTGCTCTTTCCTAGGACTTTTTATTTGTTTGCTTGTTTTAGAAAGGGTCTCACTCTGTAGTCCAGGCTGGTCTTGGAGCCACTACGTAGCCTAGGATGCTCTGAACTCATGGTAACCCTCCTGCCTCGAGCTCCTGAATGCCAGGACTGGAGGCATAGGCATGCGCCACCTTACCAGGTTTATGTGGTGCCCACGTGCTCTGACCTCTCTGCCATCCCTTCTGCCACCTAGTCATTCTTCTTGCCTGAAGTAGCACGACTAATTTCCAGGTACTGGAAACGTCAGATGAGAGTGGATGAAGACTGGCTTACGGCAGTGGAGATAGGAAAAAGAGAGACACAGAGATTAGCTATCTCCAAGGGTGTTACTTGGAGGTGCTTTTTTGCTAGATAGTAGCCTCTTCCTCAATCTGGAGTTGCAGATAGACCAGGAGGGAAACACAGAAAAGGGGGATGAGGGAAGAAAAGGATGGAAAGAGGAGGATGAAACCAGAGAAAAACACAATACCTCTAATTAAAGAGCAAAAGTAAGACCCCAAGAAGTGATTGTGTAAAGGGCAGGAGCCAAGAAAAGTGGTAGCACAAGAAAAAAATCAAGAGAGTCAGCCAGGAACTGTTGGTAACAGGGCAAAACAGTCATAGGTGTCAAACACGACATGTCCCGTGGTCTTTACAGATCATGGGAGAAGCTATTTCAATAAATATCGTGAGTTGATGGTTGGAGAGAAATTTCTACTTCTAATTTTCTTTGGAATAAGTATGGAGTATTAACGCTAATATATTAAGTAACAGAAAGTTTGATCAAGTACATGAAACATTTATAATTATTCTAGGTGTGGTAAAAAGAAAAGTTCAAATGGCTGTCTTAATATAATTTAAATTATTTTTAGGCTGAAAAGAGAGATCTGCTAAACGACAGTAATGGAAAATGAAGTGAAAACAGGGGCCAGGTGAGGAATGAGAGGGAGAAAGGTTGAGCCCAGAGCTAGTTTCGATTTTTCAAAGCAAAAGACGTGCCCCCATACATCAAAAATGAATAAAAGATAGGTCGAGATTTACATACAAAAATTGAAATTTGTGAGGCAAACTCTTTGCATGTGCGTGTGTGTGTGTGTGTGTGTGTGTGTGTTTCTTTTTTTCTAGCGATGACACATGGAAAGTGCATATCATTTGTGAAGGAAGAAAGGAACTGTGTAGTGTCAGCTCTTCGAATCCTTCAGACTCACCCATTAAGACAGCACTATCATTACCTCGCTTAGATATGTAGAATGAGCCAAGAGGAAGTAATTCTCCCACCATCAGAGTCCATCCTGGGCCTTGTGCATACAAAGCTTGTTTTTAAATATTTTGAGTCAGAAGCAGAAGGTGAAACATCGGATGGTCTCTCTGATATGAGAGACCCAGACCACAACCATCTCATGGAACTTTAAACGAAAGACAAAGGGAAAGAAAGGGGGGTGGTGAAGGGAGGGAAGGGAGGGTAGAGGGAGGGACAAAGGGAGAGCGGGAAAGCCCTTGTCACTTTGATAAGGAAAGTATGTGCACAAAATGCTCAACTCCATTGTAAACCTTAAATTCTGCACGTGTACATATCAATAAAATGGGGAAAAAACAATCTGAATTTACATATAGTAGAGTAGCATCTAACCAGAAAATGTGAAATTAATTCAAAAGTCATGTATCACACAAATTTGAAGCTTAAAAATGTTTACTATTGGCTGTATAGAAAGATTTGGGTTGAATACTTAATACTAGCCGTGACTGAAAGCAACACCCATGATTGAAATCAGGCTTCTCCGCATCCCAGTGAAGAGTCTCTCGATGCTACCAGAACTCACTGGCCAATTTTGCCCTTCAAGTATGCTCACATTGTGGAAGACAGCACGGAAGACATGTCGTGTGGAACTAGCACAGGCGCTAACCTGAAGCTGCTCTTTTATCATTTCTTACTGCGAGGCTCCACTGATGAGTACTGGAGCAGAAATCTCATTACTTCAATAGCAGCAGAGCAAGAATAATACACAATGCAGGAGAAATTTTATAAACAATGAGCTACCAAGCATATTGGACTTTATTCATGTAAGCTTAAGCTTAAACATGTCACGACACAATCCTATTTCATGAGGATATTCTGTGTACATTCTGTGTTCCTTGATAGAAGAAAAGACATTTCCTAGCCTGCAGAGTTTTTAATCATACTAGGAAAAAAAGCATCACCCAAAAAGTAAAAGATGAAGTATAATAAAATGCAAGATAATCTACTGATAATCTTGAGAATGACTGAGAAAAATCACTTATGAAGAATATATCTAATAGAAATGAAACATATACTGCCAAAAATGTTAATCCTTTCCCTCTTCTCAAAAATATTACATATCATTTTAAAGTTGTTTAATATTTCTATCATATAAAATCTTTTGAGTATGGATTTCTTCTTTCTATAGTTTTCTGGCTTGTCTATAAATCTTCTTGTTTAAGTGCCAGGTGTCGCATGTGGAACATTAAATAATCTGAAATCTCTGATGAAATTTTCTTTCTCCAGAAAAATTTTCTTTTTATTTGTTTGCAGTTTTCTGTGAATATTATGAAATCTGTATTAAAATATATAATCAGAAAATGAGATTATTCAATGTCTGGCTTCTAGCCCAAGGAAAGAATAGTTTATTCCTGCTGTAGGCTAACATCTACAGAAAGGCTTTTGGAATCTAAGTCCCTGTCTTTGCGGGTCTTAATTGTTAGTTTCTGTGATTAAAAAACATAGATGTGGCAAGGCATGGCAATCATCATAGATTGTTAAAGGGGAATATGATTTATTTTGTTTTGTTTTTAACAATAATTCTTTACAATTGAAGATCATTAACTACTAATTTAGAAAATAGATATCTAACATTAGCATAGGTACAAAAATATGAGACTCAAAACTATAATAAAGACCATACTCAGGTATTTTTTCTTCTATAGACATAACAAATAAAAACATGTGGATTATGCAATACGATTGCATTATCCTGAAATTCAAACTCTCAACTTCAGGGAAAGCAGTGAAATTGGAATCAAACTTATTTCAGGACAAGATACTAAGCAACTATCAAAACTCTCCACCACAATATATGTTAAAATGAGAGAAGGAATGCTAAATTCTGAAAGAAGACATAAATATCATATTACTAATTAGTGTCAGTTAATAAACTATGTAAAATTTATCTATTGAGAATGGTATCTCCAGAGTTTTTTGAGTCAGGAACTTGGAAGCGATTGAGTTCCATGGTCTGGCTCAGAGTGCCCCGTGAAGCTGCAGTGACGACTTTGGCCAGAAATGCTGCCCTTTTATCAGGTCGGCTGGAGTAGATGGATCTGGCCCTAGAAAAGTCATAGGCCGTATCTCGTCCTAGGATGAGCCGCAGTCACCTGCTGCTATTTGTAACAGCTTTAGTCACTGGCCACCTCTTTAAAGGCTAAGGCTTCTTACAACATGGTAGCGGGCTTACTCTACAACAGAGGACGCCAGATGAAAGAAAAAGACAGGTCACCTCCCCAGAAATCTTATACTATTTTTTCCCCTATACTATTCAGTAGCAATCTCTTAGGCAAAGGGGGAGACATTAGTGTCCATCATTTGAAAAGACTGTCCGAACATATTTTAAAGTACTACACATATCACCAATATGATATAAGGGTCAGAGGTGGCAGGAGTTGATGCAAAATACAGAGTATGCCTATTTTAAATCCATATAACATTTTACAATGGACCAGAAATCAACAACTTTTGGGAAAGTCCACAGACAAAGCGTACACAAAAGGAAGCTCTTAGCTCTCAGAGTGGCATTTATTTTTTTTCCTTAAATGACGATGTTACACAATAGTCACAGACGCTGTCACCCATAACAAGGACCTACAATCAGAAAATTTCTGGCATAGTATATGAAAGAAGAGAAGACATAGGGGGAACAATAAATGAAAACAAACTGCATAAATGCATTAAAACAGCTAAGGAAATTACCAATGGAGAAGATTGTTTAACAGGTTACTAAGGTAACAAACTTCACAGGGGCTGGACTTTTCTACTACCCTTCTTTCGAAAGTGGCCAAGACACTGGTAACCATGGGAACATACATGGTGATGAATGGGAGAAATACTAAGTTATGACTCTAATAATTATTTCTAGTAGGATCCTAAATTCTTCCTACTTAGTGAAGCTCTGTATTACTGGAACCACTTCAATAAAGAGGAAATAAATTATACCTCCCAAGTTTATATTAATTGGCCAAAGATCCAGCTACTTCCCCAACTCCCAACTCCTTCAGTCAACGTTTAGCAAAAGAGTCCAAACAGTCCACAGTACGAATAAGAAGAATCAAGGACCCCCACACACGATGCCAGGGAACACAGGGCCTAAGCAGTAGAGGCCTCCATCAAAATAGTTTCAAAATAAAAAGGAGGGGGGATTTGAATACAGCATTTATGCAAAATTATAGAAAAGGAGAGAATAATACGAATATATTTATATGCAAAAAACTACACAAAAATAGAGATGAACGACGAGAGGCTGAAAACTGTAATCAATCAATTGAACCAAAAATCTGCAACGTATGACATGAAAAGTTATACGCAAATACAAAACCATCGAAAACATTGTTTTAGTTGTGGTTTCCAGTTGAGTTCGGCCTGCAGGAGGCCATGGCAGCAACTTCCTGCTTGTGCCTGCTGCTGTGATGCCAGGATTTAGCGATACCTCTTATGGTACGGTTTCCAGCAAAGGGGAGACGTCTCTGCTCTAGTGCTCAGCAGGCCCTGGCAACACACCTTCCCCTGCACCTGGAGGTGCAGCGACTCCTTGTGGCTGCTGATCCCCACCTGCCTCACCAGACCCCAGTCTTCTAACTTGGTACACCCCTTGGCAAATTGAAAAGTTTTCTGTTTTCCAGCCTATCTGCTGGGACTCTGGTCCATGTATCACTTTCTAATTTGCTTTAATCTAAATAGTTCAGGTCTTCTGCTTTACTTTTCAATACCTATTTCAGTTTCTGGCTTTGCTGATCATTTTTAATTAATTTAATTTACAATTCATAAGTAAAAATTATATTTATGGCATATAGCATATTTTAAAATATTTATACAGTGTATAGTAAATTGAATTGAATAATAGGGGTATTACCTCACCCCTTTAATCATTTTTGTGATAAGAATACTTAAGATCTCTTTTCAATTTTTAATAATGTGCTACATTGCTATTAAAAGCATGTCATCTTGTAAGATAGAACTTCTGAATATATTTCTATACAACAGAAATCTTGCATCCTTTAGCCAACAACTGCCCAACGCCTCCTTATAACAAAGAATTCACATTGTTCTTTACTATTATTTGATACACATTATTAGTTTCTGCAGTGAATAAACATAAGCATGGCCTAATGTGTTGGATAATTAACATAAAATAATATTATTTATTATTTTTCATGTATTTGCTGTTCCTCTTATTCTATCAATACAACTTTTTGCAACTGAAAGTAACGTGGCCACTACAGAAATAATAAGAGATACAACATAAAATAAATTTGCAAATACATAGCTACTTATAAGTATACTAAAAAGGAAATAGCCTCATTACTCAAATTACTAATTATGGAAAACATCACAACTTTCTCATTGTATAGCCACCAAATTAGCCTTCTCCAAACAACAAATAATACGAAATGACTGGTTAACATATCTAGAACAAAGGAGCTGTAAGCTATGTAGCTAATCATCATGCCGTCAGTCAGAAAACTCTCCTGCTGTGCACATGAAATGGCGTGCTCTTCTTAAGGAAAATGATTCCATGCTAGCTAGTGCGCATGTATATATAGATCGGATATTCTAAACATCCTGAATTTCTAGTTGCAATTTTTTTTTCCTAATAGGTGTGACGGTAAACATTAAGGGGAATGGGGAGGGTGCAAGGTGCCCAAACAGAAAGAAGGGATTGTAACGTGGACGTGATATACATGTGGACAAAATCATCGTGACCATCATGTGTTATGTATATCATATGAGGAATAAAATTAAAAATACCAGTCTGGCCTACATAGTGAGTTCAGGATCAGCCTAAGACTCTCTCTCAAAAAATAGTCGTGTTTGTAGTGTACCCCATCTTTGAGTGTGTAACATTAGGATTTTAGGATTTTTCAAATTGTCAATTAGCAATGAGATTCAAATTCTGGGACAAACACAATCTTACTCATTGAGTTTACATTTCATTTATTTAATACGTACAACTACACTTAGAAACTTGGTCATTTTGAACTATAATTTAGGAGGCTCCTTTCAAACAAGAAATTTTTTTTAAAAAGAATTTGTTGTTGTTGTAGTTGAGTACTCTCTAAGTTCAATGTAGGAAGACGTGTGTCTTCGCTACTTTCTTGCCACTATGACTCGACAACCTGACATGCGCAACTTCAGGGAGAAATAATTTTAGCTCACAATTCAGAAGGCCTCAGTCCATGCACGGGTGGGTGGCTGGAAAGTGGTAGAGTCACATGGTGGAGCCACAACTAGAGCCAGAGCCAGAGTCAGAGCTGGTGTTCCAGGAAACAGAGATCCTCAGAACATAGCGAAACAAACAAACAAAAAATAAAAAAGTCTGGGAACAAAGTGAAAGCAGTACACACCCCTCCGGGTCAGTCCTCAAGCATCTGCCCCTTCCAGCCAGGACCCACGTCTCAACCCTACATAGTATCCATAGGAACATGAGGTTTGTTGGAGCATACTCCAGATCTAAACTGCCACATTCCACCCTGTGTGTAAGTCCATGCCTAATAAATTATTGGTAATAACTATTAGAGGACATTATTGTTTTTAAAGTTATCAATGATTACCTCTCTTTATAATAAATATTAGATATAAAATCAATAGTGACTATACAGTAATGGCTTTACATCCAACATACATATAAAATGATTACATTTAATAGCTGTACATTACAAATAAAGCATATAGCTGTGCTATTAGAACTTCATGAAGAGGTATAAGGAAAAATACACCATAGAAAGGATTTTTACAGAAAAAATTATAAATACTGATTTTAAGATTATTTTGAATGTGATATGAAATCCACAAATCTATTTTTCATAAATGTTTAGTATGATGGCCAAATAGCACTTATGCAATAAAATATCTTTCATCATTACTTTGAAATGAAACTCTTCCATCCTAGATGCTTATCTATCCTGAGTCCAAGCTTGTTTCACCCATATTAATTTTAGTACAGTTTAGAGAGTGTATTTTGCACATTATTAACCTTTGTGCACATATCATACATTAAAGAAATGAAAAATAAAGATAGGTATAAAGGTATATTTATAAAAATAAAGATAAAGATAAGGTACTCTTGCTGTGTAGAGGTAAAATTTTAAGAAAAGTACTGCTGATGCTTTTTATTTTGTATTATACTTTAGTAAATCCATATAATATTTAGAAAATTCTGATAAAGGACCCACCTTTCATACTGTAGTAAGACATTAAAGTCTCATTTCATTTTTCAATAAACTATCTACATTTCCTTGCAACGTGACACACAAACCAGAAATCAGTTACTCCTTTCTAGCCTTTTATCATTAAAGATTATATCTTAAGATTTAAAGTAACTCTAAAGAAAATTCTTACGTTTCTGTCCCTAATAAAATGTAACTTTTATCTCAACCTCTGTAGATTTCTTCAAACAAGATTAGTACATGACCTGTTACAGAAAAAGGGTAATTCCACATTTCTTCAGTAATTTGATTTCTGGAAATCATCTAGAAAGGTTACCTGAGGAGCCATTACAGGATTGTCTCTTTTATTAAAAACATCTGCTTATCTGTTGAAGCATTTTGTAATTTCGTTCAGCTCTCAGACTTTAAGCAGAAGAGGAATCCCTTAGGAAAGCTTGCTAGGATTCACAGGAGGACTCAAGAGTACATTGAGAAGACCTGATATTCCTCATTTCTGATATGCTTCTGGTGGTGCCAGTGCAGCTGGTCATGTGACGTGCTGAGAAGCAGGGAGTTAACTGGCCTCCATAGTTCCCTTTTAAGTGAGCAATGTGAGATGAAGAAATATCCTGGGAGTAAAGAGCATCTAATGCAAAATTAAAATAGTTGCCTTGATAGCACAACACCCCACTTTGTCTGCACACAACATATGCACAGCCCTCCATACACACACGATCTCGAGCTGTTGTGAGCAATTAAAATACCTTCAATTTTGATGATCTGAACGTCTAAGTCTGTAAAGATGGAGCCAGGTGCCTACGGGACAGGACTGGCCCTGCGAAAGAGCCTAACACAGGACAAATCATAAACAAAAGCAGGGCAACTGGAGCTCAAGGAGAGAGCCAAAGAGAAAAGGAGCTCAGGCTCCAGCACGTGTCCATCCGGGTTCCCAGCCACCACCAAATACTTTCAAGATTTATTTTGCTATATAAAGAAAGGAAAACTTTTCTCAGCTCATTTGGTAGCACAATCTGAAAAAGATTTTATCTTGACTAATATTGTTCAAAAATTTAAATCCTCTTAAATTCTCTATAATTTTTTAATAAATATTGGAGATGGACCTGAGAGGTGGTTTTTCTTTAATTAAAGTAAATTTTCAGGTGAGTATTTTCTCCTGCTCCTCCTGAGATTAGCCTACTACAAATGTATTGCTCAAAAACACATCCGAGGCTATATGCATTGGAAATATCCCTGGCACCATGTCACATGTGCACGGCCAGTCCTTCAGCTACTCAGTCAGGTCTCTATGAAGTGCTCAGAGACATGCATTTCCAGTAAGTGACCCACTCACCAACAAGGAAAACATAGACCTAGTTTTTTACAATGTTCAGAATAGATATCAACGCACTTTTAGTGTGTTGTAAACTGCACAGAGACCTTTCACCCACCTACCTATCCACACAGATATGTCCATTTGGAATCTTTAGACATGACCCTGTGGTTTGGATCTCAGCCTCATTTATTTTAAACAGTATGCTATTGGAGGGTAGGGCCTGGCTGGAAGGAGCGGATGCTTGGGGTTTGATAGGAAGGATTGTGCCAACTTGTTGAGATTGGGGTGCCAGGGGAAGAGCTTTCAGGTGTGTGTTGTTGACTTGGGGGCCAGGAGGACAGGGAGGGGCAACTGGCAGCTCAAAGTAATCACTAAGGAAGAAGAAACACACCACTTCTTGCTGGGAAAGTTCTGGCCCTGCCTACGTCTCCTCACTTCACTTGGCTTCTGTCTGCAATGGGTGAGCAGCATTCCAGCTTCTGCCATGTGCTTCCCCAGTTCCCAGCTGGCAGCTGCACGTGAATGGACTGCGTGAGACCTTCTGAAACTGTGAGCTAAATAAATCTCTTCTCTCTTAAATTGTGGATGTCAGATATTCCATCACAGCGACGAATAAGCAGCCAAGACACTCTATTTGCAACAAAGATATTACAATGTAATTCAGCTAAGGATCATGAGATGAGATCGTATTGAGTTACAACATGATCCTTAAATCTAATTTTACTTGTAGTTTTGAGAAAAGGAATTACAATTTCAAAAGTTGTCATTTAAAAGTCCAATGATACCAATAAACCTTAAGGACATATTCATAGTAGATTTAATACCACAGCTTTTTTAAAATGTTAAATAAGCACACAAAATCTAGGAATCTTTCTACGCCAGAAAATACTTTTCTATTTCTCTATAAGTAACCAGTCAGTTAACGGAGGAATGATATCCTTTCTGTATCTGTTTCTGTAAAGTGCAGGGAACACCCAAAGTCCTGAAAACATACACTAAGTTAAGAATGGTCAGACATCCACATCCATCACTTTCTAGGGATGAGATCTAAGATGTTTTGGCCAATTAATTGCATTAATTAATTAATTACATTAACTCTCATATCGCCTATACGAGTTAGATTTTATCCATTCCTATTCTACAAGTGATAAAACTAAGAAAAGCTACAGTAAAGCTTTTAAGGACACAAAGTTAATTGAGTAGTAATTATAGAACTGATATTAAAACAAGTCTGATTTCAAAGCTTGAAATTTTAACAGTTGCCTTGGTTTATCTTCTTTGATTTCCACTAGATTAGTATTGAGCCACTAATTATGTTGTACACTTATAAAAGTCTCCCTGTGACTTGGCCACCAGAGCAGTTGTTCAAACTATCAAAGAGGAGGGAGAGGGCAAGTTTGATAATACTGTCCCTATTTCAGTCCAGAAATGATAAACATTACCAGTTTTTATTTAAAAAATTAATTGCAAAATGTAAGGGGAAACCTACTGGAGAATTGTATTGGAAAAGTTTTTCTCCTTCATATAAGAATTGCTCAAGAAGAACTACACCCTGCTTTACACGTGATTATAAAAAAAAACAAACATCATAGCTGTAGCAGCAGCCACAGTTTAACCATGTGGGGACCATGTAGAGGTGGAAAGTTCACATGGTCAGGAAGGCAGAAGAGAAACAGGAAACGCTCTGAGTTCTTCAGTAACGTCGACAACATTGAAGTTAACATAATTAAGTAATATATCCTTATTGTTTATGACACTTCAGTTAACAATTTTATTAGTACTAGCAGCTGACAGTATCCTTAGTAAAAGCAAAAACTGAAATGCTTATCTAACAGCTACACACTGTTTCAGCACAGTAAACTTCAATTTTATTGAACTAAGTATTTATCAATAAAAACTGATCACAACCTAGAAAATCTTAGCTTTGCATTTTATACTTTGAACTACTTCATGTAACTTATAAAATATAAATATTTGAATTTTTGCATGGTATATAGAATATTTTCAAGCTTATGCATTGTAAAGATAAACACTTATATACTAAATAAAATCAATAGTATGCCTGATTATTTCTAGACTCTGAAAGTACATATTTGAAACCTGGAAAGAAATTCAAATACATCATTTATCTCAATTTCTGCCCTATCTCAGCGATACCTGTAGGCAAGCGAGCTGTTCCGTTAAGATAGCAGGGATTAAAACAGCCTGCAGGTGATTTACTCTGCCACCTGCTATTCTGGGCTACATACTCGTGAGATTGCTTTGCAAATATGTTAAAATGCATTCATATCTGCCAATTATTTTCTCAGACTGCTAAATTTTTATCTGTATTACTCATGTCTGTCTGCATCCTAGGGATGCTACTTGAAATGGCAGAGAGTGTAAGGCACCTGAGGAATACGATGCTAACCTTTTGTACAGAATTAGAGGCAAGGATTTTTTGTGCCAAGATGCAGTTAAATTCTTCCAGGGTTGTCCCAGAACTGAAAGGATCAATACCTTAGCATGCCTGTCACATCGTCCTAACATCACTGAGCCGTGATCCACCAGTTAACGAGTGCTGGCCTAGAGCGTATTTGACATCTCATTAACACAATATACTATGTTGCTTAAACATAGAACTTTCTCTTAGGAAAAAATCACTATGATGATGATGAGGGAACAGGCGAGGTGGCATTCATCAGAAATTAAAAGAAGCACCAAAAGTAAGTATCTTATTTTAGGATCCATGTTCACCATTTACAAGGAATTAAGTTTGAGTAGGACCTTGGTTTTGTTATTTAAATGCTTTTAAAATCCATCTGGTGGGGAATGTTTCAGTCTCCTTGTTGGGGTGCCAAGAACAAGGAAGTTTGGTTGAGGCCCAAGAGAGGAGTTGGCGGGAGCGGTGACGGGACACCAGAGGCCAAGCAGCATTTCCGACTCTAGTTACACGGTCATCATGCACTAGTCACAAGGAAGCGAGTGAGGACCCAAAGAGGGGAAGGGGACAGTATGAGGAGGAAAGAGGTCACAGAAAAGGCAGGAGGCAGCGTTCTTTGATGGTGCTGGCAAGAGAAACAAAGGTTACATGTTTTGGTACTACCTTGATAATGATATACACATCAGAGCGTGTGTGAATATGCACACTTCTTCGTTATGTCAAGTTCCTGTAATTATTAATATATCACAACCAAAAAATATTTGTCAATTGTCATTCCATCTATGTTAAGTATGGCATGAACATCTGTGAAGGTAGTAATGATTTCATTTAGATAAATACACAACCTCAACCACTTAATACTGCAAGGTATGAACAATGAATATATGTTAGCATTAAGAATTTTCACATAAAATTGAAATAATTTTTATTTTCTAATAATCATTAGTATCTGAGATAGAATGTTTTTCTTGAAGCGCTATTACAAAAAAATGGCAAATCAAAATTATTGACATTATTTTCCTTTTATATGTTTAGAGAGTAACTGGTAAAGAGTCTAAACCAGTGAGCATGCGAAGTTTTGCACACGAGAACCAGTCTATTTAGGACCTTACTCGTGATGCTAGAGTTTTAAAAAATACAGCTTCCATTACAAAATAACATATAGAAATTTGCTACCACATACAGCTTCAAAATTATTACTTGTAATTTTTAGCACAGAATAAAATTTAAAACAAAGATTTAATGAAGTTTGATAGTAGAATTTATAGTTAACTATTTTCTCATGGCAGTGAAAAATAAATCTAAACATAGTTTAGGGTAGTAAATATTTTGAAAGGTTAGGATATAAAGTCATCTTAAAGGGAGTGACTAATTCTTTCACTATGATGCACGGTAATAAATATTTCATAACAAAAGGTGGCATTTAATTTTTAAGCTAAAAACGTGTCTGGAGACAAGTTTGATTCTAGGAACAGAGCTCTTTTCACAGACATAGTCCCATCTAAAGAAGCCCTTAAATTTCTGGGTTATTTCAAGGAACACAACTGCTGACCTTCCCAGTAATCTTAAAGCTTAGTACTAACTAGTAAGCAATGGCAGAGCGATATTCAATCACGGAACACAGGTCAGCTATACAATATATTTTCACCGATGATCTATGTTTAATAAATGTTAGGAGGCTTTTCCCCATGTAATTATGAAGGTGACTGCATGTACGTCACCCTATGGCTTACATGCTATATTCTTTTTCACAGTTCCATGACCCACAAACCATTAGATACTCTGGGGTGACTTTGCTGGCTTTTACCTACATTACTTGCAGTGTTCATTTTCTCTTATATTTTTAACAATTTTTTTCTTTTGATTTTATATTTGATTTCAAGGGTCAGGCAATGAGATTTCCAATCAATTCAGTAAATATGCATGAAGCCACTATGTACAAAACAGTTTGGGAAGCACTATAATGTGTATAAAGTAAACAGCATTAAGCCCTTAAGCTGCATACATTATTGGTGGTAACTTTTAAATCTGTATGGATTTAAAAGTCATTAGCCAAGGTCAGTAACTATACAGCAATTACCAGGAACCATGTTGACTTTTCTTAATAAGGTTATTACATCTGGTAACCTGCCAGAACTGCAGTGATCAATGATAAATTTAACAATAATTCACAGTTATTTTCCAAGCTCCATCTAACAAAGCCGAAAAGGTGAATGCAATGAAGACGTGAGAAACACCATCATCTCTAATTTTCCCTCAGTTGTGGTGGCATTAATATCTCCACTTCCCCAGAGATGTACTATTGTTCCCACCTCACCACCATGGCAAGGAGGGAAAATTCCAGCAGCGGTATCTATCAGCCTTCCACCCACAATGGATTCACTCTCTGGTGAGTGTTCTGACGTGACTATTCTGCATATTGCAAGCTTTTTATTGAAACTGAATGCTCAGCAATTGGAGAAATAATCACATGGTAGGTCTATGATGCAGCTGGGCCCGGTGAGAGTCAGAATCAAGGCAACATTCTATGTACAGGCCATTGTAAACTCCTACTTTGACCAGTGGTTCAAAATTTTTCGATCCCCAGACATTATTGACTGTCAGGGACAATGTCTAGTGATCCACAAAAGTCCTAAGTATTTCCTGTCATTTGGCTCTACTCAATGGGTACTGCTCTTGTTACAGGAAGCTGGGTCCTGACACAGCCAGGAAATAGCCCCTAGGTTTCCTCAGTCCTGTGGCTGTGACGAAGGAATTTCATCAAGACGTACATGTGAGCATGTAAAAGTATAACTCAAATTTAGTGTAAAGTAAATAAACGGAGAGTTATGTCTTCAGGAGGGAAGGCAGACAGTACCACAAAGGAATCTACATCTAATGTGAGTTTGGACAACTTTGTGTGCACACAAGTTACTGCTGGAACTAAGAAGACTGTCTCACTGTGTTGTATATATGATTATTGACATTTTTCTTAGGTTCTACTTTCAAATGTTTATATCTCAAAAATGCTTTCCTATTCCTTTTAGGTGGTCAATGTTCCATCAAGGGTCCTGAACATTAAGAATCTAAATCAGGGCTGGCGGTGTGTCTCACTGGTTAGAGTGTTTGCACAAGGCCCTAGGTTCGATTGCTACCACTACATAAAAATTAACTGGGCACAGTGGAACTCACCTGCGATCCCAGCACTCAGAAGGTTAAGACAGGAAGATTCCTGTGAGTCTGAGGCCAGACTTAGTTACCTGTTGAGTTTAGGACTAGTAAAGTCCATACAGCAAGATTCTGTCTTTAAAAAAAGAAAAGAAGAAGAATCATCATCATCATCATCATCATCATCATCATCATCATCATCATCTAAGTCAGACCCAGGTCAAGGCTGGATGCTTTGAAGTTTGGGCCCAGGTTCAGACCCAGCCTGGATAGCTTTGCGACTTAATGAGACCCTGTTTCAAAAAAGAAAGAAATAATGAACAAAAGAAAGAAAGAAAGAAAGAAAGAAAGAAAGAAAGAAAGAAAGAAAGAAAGAGAGTGAGAAAGAGAGAGAGAGAAAGAGAAAGAGAAAGAGAGAGAGAGAGAGAGAGAGAGGAAGCTCAGGATGCAGATGCAGATCAGTGTGGAGGCTCTGGTCTCCATCACCATCTAGTACCAACCAAAAAAATAAATAAATACATAAATGAGGTTTCAATATTAGTCCAACTAGGGAAAGTCTTCCAAGAATGTTCTCCCTTCGCAGGGCATAAACCATGGCCCCCAAGAATGCTGTTTGTTTTGTCTTGGAAACATATGGCCAGATGGCCAGGAATGGTAAGGAATATGCAGAAAATGTGACCTTGAAATGACTGTGCTCCCTTTCAGTCTGAGATCTAACAAATGATCCTACATCCATCATTCTGTACCCTGAAGTCATTATTTCTTTACTTAACTGGCAAAGTGTGCTATGTTGGACAACCTCCCAGTACTTGGTTCGTTAGGCCTGCTAGTGTCTAATCACCTGACTAACAGGCCCTTCAGGAAAGCTTTGAGCAAAAGTTATGAAGTTACACTATGCGTATGATTAGCTGCTAATGTTTCAGAGTCCTTCTTCAAGGGGTCACAGCCAATACTTCAATCAAGAGTTTTATGTTGGAATTGACTAGAGTCTCAAAACTTGGGCAGAGATCACGACTTTGTGCTGTGCTGATCCAAATCATTGGGTCTAGATATTTTCACCTACTGAAGTCAAACAATATACCCGTATATTGCTAACTTGTTCCCGTGGCCATTATGATCAATTAACAATTACCAAAATTCTCTTCAGGCTAAAGCATTCTAATTCCCGGTGCTTCTTGTTTTCTTTTATTGTAAATAAACTCCATTTTCTTTGGCAGTTAAGTGCTGCTACTTGGATTTGACCACTCTAAGAATCCTATTACCATCATAGAAATTAAGGAACCCCTCTCGACGGCAGTATCCTCTACATCTGGAAGAGAGAGTCAAAGTCCACACTCTTCATTTTAGAGATGTGTGTACTGTCCATCCATGGATTTCCTAATGCCTTAGGAAAGAGAAAGTGTTCCCTGGACCATCTCATTGGGCATCACAGGAAATATATGTATAGACACCACATGACAAATTCACTGCAGATTCCAACTTCCCTCCTCTAATTCATGCCAGGAAACTTCTAGCAACTCAAACTCATAAAACATAGGTCACCAGTGAGTACAAGTTTCAGTCAATCAAAGAAGCAAGTTACTGGAACCAGATCATATTGAGTAAGCTAACACACTAAATCTGAACTGTCCAGTAAATATAATAAACCCAGCTGTATTTAACACCAGTACATTCTACTCCCTTTGGCCCTCCATCACCTGGATCCACGCCAGGACACATTGTGTGCCACTGCTGTGCAGCATGCCAAGAATTTTCACCTCATGATGAACCTAGAAGTATTTAGTGTCAGTTGTCCTGAGTCTTGACAAAAATAAATGTCTACTTTCAAAATACCTGCCACAGGTGAGGCTGACAGAGAATTTTCAAGCAAGGATAGCGTGTCTTTTTTTTTTTTTTTTTTTTTGATAAAGGATGGAAAGTCAGTTTCAGTGATAAGGTGGCTAGAACTCACCTGGAGACTCGGGACCATCAATTTGATATGATCCAATCACAGAACTTCACCCTAAGTTCTGTAGTCTATTCATTTCCAAACAAAGCTGTCACTTGCAGATGAGAAAACTAACAAGTCTATAAACATTAAAATCTATACAAAAGAAGCAATTCTGTATTAATTTTAGTAATAGCATCCCTAAAACTATAATAAGTATTTATCATTTAGGGCTTCTACAGAAACACTTTGGTTGTCAGATCGTGAATTTAGTTGGAATTTCAAGGCCCTAAATTCATCACTTCCTCTCTGTAAGCAATGTTATATCAGCAGAAACCATTCCACACCATAGCATCTGCAGTAATAAACTTCACATACAGCAGCCATGTGGGCTTCTAAGGCAACTGCTTCAATTACTTCTCATCACAATCAACCGTTGTTAAATAATTATGATTTCATTGCAACCTATTTCTCCACTGGCAAAGATCTCAGCAAAGGGTTTAAATCCTTGGACATGAACAAACAAATCTTAAAGTCTAATCACCTCGAGTCTGTCTCCTAAGTCAAATTCAGCAGCAATTTTATGTTAGTCGGGTTAAGTAAGAGGCAAAACCCACATAATAATTTGACAAGGAAGAACTCAATATAAAAAGTATTCACAAAAAAATTATTCACACGGTATATGTGGGCAGCAGACAGAGACAAGGCAGAGCACTCAGGAAGGGACGATTCTGGGACATGTATAGCAGAGATCCAGACATTACGAGGGTGGGAGCAGCCATGGCCTTGTAGAGGATAAGAAAAAGTTTGCTAATGTGCTTCAGGTTCAAGGTAGAAAAAATAAAGCACCTTTCTGGAAACCAATGAACTTACAGAGGCCTGCAAGTCTCTCTGAATGTTGCTGGGAAATTGTCCTTAGAGTTGCTAGAAAATACCATAGCAAACCATTTGAAATTGTGTCACTGCTGAAGCCCATTGGGGGTGAGTGTCACTGGATGCCCCATATACTAACAAAGCACCACACAGGCAGGCAAAGGAGCCACACCAGAACCAGGACAGAAGCCACAGAAGCCCCCGCGTCCTACGGTGACACGCCAGCAACTCCTGCTAACAGTACTAAGGATCAGGCCACATGGTAAAGCTGAAGTTTTCACATGGTCCTGCTTCAAAATCAGAAGCAAGGAAACGATACGTGGCTTAGGAACTGAGTTGCAACACATTTATGGCTTGCACAGGTGCATGCACTCACTACACATGCTGCATACTTAGAGGCACTGAGGTAGAAAAACCACATAATCCCCCTTCTCTGTGATAAGATTCCTGGAAACAAATGAAGTTTTCTGTTTTAAGTTAACCAGGACTAAGCAAAAGCTTGTGCATGTTCCTGGAAGTTGCTGCTTCTGGATGATAAAACGTATGAGCAATTAAACCTGCCACTTATCAAGAGTGTCAGCTTGCTCATCAAGACTTGCTTCCACAGCCTCACTTCTCAGCCCAGTAATCCCAGAGTCATAGCTATTAGGGGGAAAGTCTGTCAGTTCCAACCAATTTCCTATTCTGTATGCTCCACCTTAAAATCACCCAGTTTAAGGTTTAAAATCCCATGACTTTCCATTTCTGAAACTCTACTACAATTTTTTCAAAATTGTTTTTGTCCCTGTTATGATATGCCTACTTAAACTTAGATTGCTTAAATCCTTTTTTCCCCAGATAGTCTTTTGGAGTGTTGAAAATCAATGACATACCCCAACATGCAATCAGGAGAAGCCACAGACCCCTGCTGAGAGGGATTAAAGCAAGGGGGCATGTAGGGCTGCTGAGCCTGAAGCAAGAAAGTATCTTCACGTGCTATCTTAGCTCCTTTTCATCACTGTGACTCAACACCCTACATGCAGGACTTTAGGAAGCAAAGATTTATTTTAGCTCACAGTTCATCAGGTCTCAGTTCACGCATGGATGGACAGCTGGAAAATGGTGGAATCACACATTTGGGCCACAACTAGAACCAGAGCTCCAGAGACAGAGGTCCTCACAGCATGGTGGAACAGAGACAAGTCTGGGACGAAGGGTAGAACCAGTACACGCCCCTCCGGGTCAAGCCCCAATCAAACATCCCTTTCAGCCAGGCCCCACCTCCCAACACTACCCAGTATCCACAGGTACATGAGACTTTTGGGGGACACTCCAGAACCAAACCACTACATCTACTAAGTTTGCCTCCCAAGAATATTTTTTTCTTTCAGTGCATTTATTCTTGGGCTGATTACTTACTGCCATATCCTTTTCCCCAAAATTATTATTTTTAAATTTCGGGGTTTTTGAGACAAGGTCTCATTCTATAGTCCAGGTTGGTCCTGAACCGTCTGTACGGAGCCCACACTAGCCTTGGACTCATGGCAGTCCTCCTGCCTCAGGCTCCCGAGTGCTGGAGAAAACAGGCATGCACCATCGTGCCCGGCTTTATGTGGTGATGGGGAATAGAACTCAGGGCCTCGCACTTTCAAGCACTTTAATTACTGCATCTTTCCTAAAGCCCTTACAATTATTAATTTTATAAGTGTATATTTATGATACATAACAATTACATTCAACTTGAGACATTGGTTATGCAGATTCCCAAGAATGAGAGGAAGACATGAAATAAATGAGGACTGAATCAAAGATTCTTGACCAGGGTAATGGATGACAGGGAGAATTAAAAGAAAAGTTAATTTATGGGCACCCTGCCCCTTCTCCTGTTTGTAGCAGAGTTCCTACTTTCTACCTCTCTTTTCCCAATAAAGTTACTTTATACTTCCCTTCCCCCTCAAAAATAATTAATTTATATTTAAAAGATAAGTAAGCAACTATAGAGAAAAATACAGTATCATTCAACAAAGAGAAACACAAAGTAAAAGCACCACCAGATATCCTTGCATAACAATCAGAACAGCGGAAGTGAAAACCTGTAGGAACAGGAACGGATGACAAGGATGCTGAGAAACTGAGTCACACACTCCTGATGGGTATATAAAATGACAGAGCCCCGCGGATAAAGAAGCTGGCAGGTACCCAGCTAAATATGACATAGCAGTTCCAGTCTTAGATATTTGCGCTACAATGATGTTCACACAAAACCTGTATGCAAAGTAGCTTTATACGAGAGAGAGAGAGAGAGAGAGAGAGAGAGAGAGAGAGAGAGAAAGAGAGAGAATAATATCCCAATTTTCCTCCAACTACTCAATGGCTAAGCAAATTCTGATACAGTGCTACCATGAAAGCCATCCAACAATACAAATGAACAGAATGCAAATACCTACAACTTGGAGGGATCACAAAGAAATTATGCTGGGGTTTAAAAAGAAGTAGAAAAGGCAGCAGAGAGAGAGAGAGAGAGAGAGAGAGAGAGAGAGAGAGAGAGAGAGAGAGAGAACGAAAGAAAGGTGAGCCAATCCCAAACTATAACATACTGTATGATTTCATTCGTGTATTACTGTTGAAATGACAATATTACAGAAATGGAGAGCAACCTAGTGGTTTCCAAGGACCAAGAGAGCGCTGTGTGCCATGCCCCTGCCACCTCAAGATATTTCAGACATTGTTCAATACCCTTTAGAATTTGGATGTGAGTTTTAAATTCAACTCCATCAAGAAGGTTATATGAAAAGCAAATGCTATACTTTACAGTGATAGATTCTAGCAAGTTAAAGGGAAAAGAAGCCGGAACGTGGGGGTAATTCAATGCACCAGACCATCGTGGCATTAAAACAAATGCCCTCTTGATCAAATTTTTGAAAAAAAAATGTTTTGAACAAAAAGATTTGTTCCAACCCAACAACATACATACTTCTTTCACTCATATTCCCTGCCTACAGTGCAACACCGGCAATCTTCAATCAGCATGTCCTACACTAACTTTGCAAAAAATAAAATAAAAAAAACCTTAAACCCCTAACTTTGCACATCTTCATCAAATTATTTTCTTCAGTGTGTGTGTGTGTGTGTGTGTGTGTGTGCACGCGCACACATGTGTATGTATTTGTGTATGTGTAAACTTATGTTCATGTGCCTACATCTAGCAGATAAACTCAGTGGAAAATTATTTTAAAATTTTAAGTTCTTTATCAAACTTCAGGATGAAAGCAGAAGGCCCTGTTTTATTTTGGTATATATTCATTTACCATACAAAAAGTAGTGGTAAAAAGGATAATAATTGGGACAAAAAGAAATGGTTTGTATTAAATTTGAGTATGGAGGGAAATGTAATGCACATTTCAGAAACACAAGTTCCAAATCTCATTTAAATCTGAAGTCTCAAAACAATAACATCCTTTTTATAATGAACGATAATTTCTCTGTACTTGACTATTGCAATCTCCGTTCATTTCCAATCTCTTTGGCTACATTAAATGAATAGTCTTTAATCTCGCTTTGCTTTAAAAAGTCAAACTGGTCCCAGCAGCACATTATTAAGAGACTATTTTATTCTTTGTTGTTTCCATAAGGGGCTCTCTGTTTTTAATGAGTGCATAATTATTGCTAAACACTACCGTTAGAAATACATAATTTTACTTAATGAAAGAATGGATAAAAGAATTCACTTCATGGTGAATCTCCTAAAATTAACCGAAAGTTTCTTATAAAATAGTGCCTTACAAAATAATGACTATAAAAGTAATATATCAAGTTTACCTGTTCATACCAAATCAGAGAACTTTCCCGCAGGATCTGATAGCAGTTTACCTCGCCTACAGACAGATATATGCACACATAAACAGACAGGACTGTGTAACAGAGACCCATTTTGGTCCCTAAATACATGCTGCAGTGGGTTTGTTTATACAGGCATTTACCAAACACTTCCTTTGTTTTTAATAAACAAAAGAGAGAGTATAAATTTGATACACTTTTGCTGACTGCACAAAGCTTACATGTTAGTTAAGCTTTAGTAAAATTACCTAAGTAGTAAGCTATTTCTGCCTTCCTCCAAACCAAAACATATGACTGCCTTCATGATCTTCATAGAAATGAAACCAACATGTGATAGTGGCTTAATTCAAAACGAACTTTAATTTGCATCATAAACTTGTGAGAGTAAGTGGGAAAATGTAAGGAAAAACTGTCACCTACTTCAAAGTCATTTACCCACAGTGCCTCAAATTGCCACATTCCCCTCATATTTATCATCCAAATCAATTAAATCTGTTCTTCAAGATGCACATGAGGTACTTTCATCGAATCTAGACACCGTCAACAGCAACATTCATCATTCTTTTATGCACTACTCAGGAGGAGAAAATGCTGCCTAAAAGTAGGTGCATCATCACATTTAAACTAAAGGCTCAATTTAAAAACAAATTCTGTGTTTGGAGATGGTAAAATATTTTAAACAAAATGTGTGTATTAGGATTCATAAAAATGCAATATTCATAACATATTAGACAGAACACAAAAATGTACTATAAAGCCTTTATGACCCCCATGTAATATATGAAATATTAAGTGAAGCTTCATAATAATGTTTTAAAGAATAATTAGAAAAAAACAGAAAATAAGAAACCAAAGACACAAAATAAAATTTCAGCCATGTCATTGGGCAGTTTACAACCTTTTGAGATTCATCTCTATAATAAAAATATCATTAAAGGCCAAAGCGATATAAAATTTTCACAATGGTTGAAATAGAATAAGAACCTAACATTCTCTTTGTAGTAAAATAAAATTAGATTCCAAGATTAGTTTTTGTTAGTATTTACCTAACAACTCTAATTCATAAGCCCAAAACATTTTTACCATTAATATATAGTATTTATTAGCAAGTATTGAAACTTGAACTATTTTGTGTGTAGCAACAGCCTCAATATAAAGGTTTCTCTCTCTAGATATACAGGTACCCCATAAGAAACACAGGTTTATCATACCTTTCCATGAACCAAATTGTCCATTTTCTCCTAGCATTAAAAGAACCAAATACATTTTCATTAAGACATTGCTATGATTTGGATCTGGAGTGTCCTCCAAAAGCCTCACCGTAGAACCATGTGCTCTTGGAAAGTGGGGGCTGGCTGAAAAGGGCAGATGCTTGGGGTTTGACGTGGAGAGAATGTCTCCACTTGTTGAGGTTGGGCTGGATCCAGGGTGGAGCTCTGAAGTGTGTCTTACTGACTTGTGGGCCAGGAAGTGACGGAGGAGCATCCAGCCTGCGTGTGGGCAGTCCAGCAGGCAGGCTGACCTAAGGAAAGGAAGGACTACCCAACGTGATGACAGTTGCTTCCTGGGAAGAGGCTCTGGACTTGCCTGAGGCTCCAGACTTTAACTTCCTTCCTACTCACTTGGCTTCTGTCTCTCCAGCCTCAGCCATATGTTTCAGCCAACTGCCATGAACAGACTCTATGTGACCTTCTGAAACTCTGAGCCAAATAAAGCTTTCTTCCCTTAGATTGTGAGTGTCGGGTGTTTTGTCACAGTAATGAGAAAGAAACTAAAATAGTCAGTTAATTTAGGATTTTTTAAATGGCTTTACAAAATAATCACAAAAAAATGAACGTTCTTTTCTCCACTGGACCACACATAAAAATTCTTAGGAACCAGTCCTGGTGGTATGGGCCTGAAGCCCAGCACTCTGGAAGGTTGAAGCAAGAGGATCACAAGTTCAAACTTAAGCCAGGCAACTAAGCAACCTAGTGGGACCCTGTTTCAAAATAAAAAATAAAATATGATCTGGAAAGGTGGCTCAGTGCCAAGGCTCTGTGCTCACTCAATCCCCAGCAACACACACACACACACACACACACACACACACACACACACACACACACACACACACACGTACACATCACAACAGAATGTTCAGGGCCATTCTTTGCCATCTCTATGTTATTATAATATTTTAAAATTTTCACTGTCAAAATTACTTACACCTTTGATTCAATTACCACACCAATCCCTAATATATTAAGGCATTAAACTATTGCCTGATGCCAATTAAAGGGATTGAGGCCAACACAGATCATGTATGTACTTCCTGTGTGAGTTTCAAAGACCTGGTCCATTTTCAAACCAAATTTCTAGGCATATAGAATTATTCACGGTATTCCTTCATTACCCTTTAAATTTCTACAAACTCTAAGGATACTCCCTCTTTCATTTCTGCTACTATTAGTTCATGTCTTTTCTCTTTTTTCTTAGATAATTAAGCGCATCTTTACATCAGGACAACATCTCAGATTCAAATTGAGACCGACACATGTCTCTGAAATTCACCATTAACAGAATGTGACACAGATGTACCTAGGTTTTTCCAACCCATCTTCACTGCTCTCTACCAGATTTAACATGCCTTCTCTTTTAGTTATTCATCAAATTGCTAGAGATTCATTATTTTTCCTTCTTTTCTCCCACCCTACACTAAAATTTCTCCATCTTAGACCCTGCCAGAAGGCATCTTTTCTCATTGCTCTAGCTCTAGTCTTAGAAAGAGTAGTGGGGCTACAACTACTAAAATAATCTTCAAATTGGTGTATATGAATTCACACTAGCCACTCCAACTCATAATTAACTCTAACTAAAATTTTAAAATGATAACTTATTAAAGCATTTTACTGGTTTAAACCACTTTTATGTCAGTCTAACATCCTCAGAATAGCTTATTGTATTCTTTTGATCTCCTTGTACATGTTCATTTTTCTGGTTTTTTTTAACTCCTTGAAATTGTCTTACTTTTACTTGTATATATGAAAGAAAAGACATATGTCTGAACTCTAATTATCATGGCACACATAGCAAAGATTTTCACCTTTAAATGTTTCTTACCTATTTGCAAAATATAGTCTAGGACTAGAAGGAAAATATTTTAAATTAATTAAATATCACATGAGTAAAGGCAGTATTGCTTATTCAGAATTGCTTAGTTCTATCAACCTTGGTAAGTGAAACATTTCTAAGTTTCTTAGCAGAAATTAAGCAGCCACACTTTTTAAAATATGTATAGCCATTTTTCATAGCATCTAATGTTAATTTTATCTCAGCATTCTATTTACTCAAAATACCTAATTATTTTGTTGGTTTCTAAAATTTAATTAGGCATAAACTTGACTTCCAGCCATCTGAGCGCATTGAAATTTCAGTTTTATATATTGCATTATGTTATATATTATTTGTTTTACTTAAATTACATTGTGTTTTCAGAAGTAAATACACAATGGTTGTTTTTTCTACTATAGATCTGTCACTAGAAAGGTTTAATAGATTCATTAATTTTCATTATATTGATCTTAACATTATCCTAAATGATCTATGAGAACAATTCCTAGATTATTCATTGAAAAGGTGATTATTTCATAGCCACAGCTACTTTAATATGCCCTTTTGGGTTACATAAATGTGTCAAATCAAAAGATTTCAAGAGATAATTCATAGTGGTTATTTAAAACTAGAAACCAAGCTGTCACGAAAATATGTCACATAAAAAGACATTGGGTATACTAACCAAGCATTTACCTAGGTAATAGTAATTTAACACAAAGGTACACATGTATAGTATGACTATATATTATTTTACAACAAAAAGGAATAAAATTTTGCTCTAAAATAGTTATATGGCTTGCTATGTCCATAAAATTGATTGACATGAGGGCAATTATTGATAAAAAGGTTATAGCGACAAAATTTAAATGACTTGCTATAGCCCAAAATATAAGATTTGAAGTGCATGAGGAAGCCAGGAAACATAAAACAGTAGTTACAAAGGACAAATCTAATAGATTAATTTTTAAAAGCTAAGAATTTATTTCCTTTTTTGAGACAGGGTCTAAAATCTCTGCAGTCCAGGCTGGTCTTGAACTCACTATGCAGCTCAGGCTGCCCTCGAACACACAGTAATCCTTTTGCCTCAGCTTCCCAAGTGCTGGGATTATAGGCACACACCAAATCCAGGGTCCTTAGCTTGCTAGGCAAGCATTTAACCATTGAGCTATTCCTCCAGCCCCAGGATGTATTTGAATAAAAATTTCTCTAAAGACATATACCACAGCCAACAAGAATATGAAAACATTCCCAACATCATTAATCTCCAGGGAAATGCAAATTAAAATATCAATGAAATTTTATCTGACACATGTTAATAGCTCATATCAAAAGTGTTGGCAACAATGTGGAGAAATGAATCCTTACACATCATTGCGTGGGAACCCAAGGGGATGCGGCTGCAGTGGGAAGCCGTGTTGTGCCTCCTCATAAAATTAAAACTCAAGCTGCCATATGATCCAGAAATTTCCCAGCTGAGAATTTATCCAAAATAAATGAAATCGGGATCTCAAAGACAGAGCGGCTGTATGCTCACCCCAGCACTGTTCTTAGTAGCCAAACTGCACAAGAAACCTCGATGTCCACAACAGACCAATGTATTAAGAAAAGTGGCAGATACATACAGGAACACTCCTCAGCCTTAAAAAAGGAAGAAGAAAAAACAAAAAGAAAAAGGAAAAGAAATTCTGAAATCTGTAACAATCTGGATGAACCTGGAGGATACTGTGGTAAGTTAAACAAGCCAGTGAGACCAGAGCAAACATCACACAGTTGCTCGCCTATGTGGTATTTAAGACAGTCAAATCCATAAAATTAGAATATAAGAGCTGTTGCCAAGGTTAAGGGCAGGGGTAAGCGAATAATAATCAGAAGACATAAAATCTCAAAAGCAAGACTAAGCAGCTTGAGAGAGCTGCTGTGTAACGGTGCACTTCCAGTCAAAGTATGTTAAGAGAAAAGATTTCCTGGTAAGTGCTCTGGCCACAGAATTTTTAAAGTACTAATAAAAACAATATGTTTACACAAATGTGCATTTCTAAAAATAAATATAAATAAATCCAATTTATCCTACCCAAACTTAGATATAGACTACAGATTGAAATTCATTTTCCTGTCATCTTTAACTTTAAACAAACAAAAAAAGTACAAGTTTGTATCAAATGAAGTTTCTTAGGAGGGTTTAGCGTCCCTGTCCAAAAGCTTTCAACTGAATCTAAAGGTTAATTTTATAACAGTAAATTTCAAAATGATGAAGCTAAATCTATTGTAAAGATTAATACCTATGAATACGTAAATGCTTATAGTAGTTTTAAAATATATCTAAACATCTGTTTAATCTCCTCCTTATAAAAGGTGGAGCCTCATTCTCCCCTTTTAAATGTTGCCTGGACTTAATGTCTCACTTCTAATAAGTAGAGCATGGCAAAAGTGATGGCCTACCCCTTTGAAAAACTAGGTCACAAAAGACACTAGTACTTCCTCCTGGATTGCTCCTTTACTCTTGAGGAAATTAAGTAATCACATGAGGTGACTAGCCTAAATTGTTAGACCCACACGGGAGGAAGTGAGGCCTACAGCCTTGGATGTTTAAAGAGGTCAAGAGGTACTCAAGTGAACCCTTCGCAAGCAAGGCCTCCAGCACATGCAACACTACTGCTCTGGTTGCATCCTAACTGCAGCTTCATGACCTATCCTGAGCCAGAAACAGTGATGCCAAGAAACAGCTCAGGCTATCAGAAACTGTGTGAGGCAACAGTTTTAGGTTTTTCCAATAAGGCTTGAGTAATGTATTATCAAGTTATATATGTAATAGACAATTAAGCGCCATGTTGGAAAAGAAAGTATCTGATTTTATGTAAGGCAAGCATGCCAAAACACAAGGAGAAAATGAAACACAGAACTCTTTAGATGCTAGAGTTGAAGAAAGAGAAAGAATAAATACAAATAAAGAACTAAGAATATTTTAAGTAATAAATAACGTACATTTACTGAATGTGTTTTGTTAGGCACCCTGAAATATATAGCATCATAACAATAGCTATACATGCATATACACACATGGCAATACACACATGGCAAAGCTAAAGTCAGCCTGTTGGTAATTCTAACAATGGTGCAGTATCTTCCAGAAAGTCGGAACTTAAGGGAAAAACATCTTCTTACAAAATAATCAAAAACATTATATATTGCCCTGACAAGAAACCTAGCATATTCAAGAATAAAGGAGGCATTGCAAATCCAAAGAGGGAAGAAATTTAAAAAGAAAAAAATATATAAAATAATCAGGAAAACCTACTGATCAAAACCTGAAGAAATTATAGCTTTTTTCTTATCTCAAAAGTAAATGAACAAAAATTAACTGTACACAGTAGAAATAAAACAGGTAAACTACACAGACAACTGAAGAACCAAAACAAGCAAAAATATTAAAACATTCTAAGACAATCCGTTTCAGGAAGGGTGTATAAAACCTTTATCAAGTGAGTGAACATTTAAATAGTGTTTAAATTGCTTAAAAGAGAAATACTTCTCAATACTGATCTGACTTGTAAGCATTCACATACAGGAATTTTTAAAAGTTTCCCTTTACAAATGAAGAATTTTTAAAATCAAGGAGATGTGTGTGTGTGTGAGTGTGTGTGATTGTGTGCATGTGTGTGTAACCTCTCACAGGGAGCTCAAACAGGGCCCTTAAGTTGTATATCCCACTTCCTTAATCATTTATTTTACATTTATTTTAGGGTCTCCCTAAGTTGCTAAGTAACCTAGGCTGAGCTTTAACGCGATTCTTCTCTTGCCTCAGCCTCCGGAATGCTGCTATTACAGACCTGCACCACTGGACCTCACTTTTAACATTTTTAATTGACATAAAAGTGACATAATAAAGATCACTTCGATTATATAATAATGTGAATCATACGCATTCATCCCTCACCAGAAATATAGTTACTACGATTTTGACACAGCTTGCTTAGATTGTTCACTCATAACTGCCACGCTGTGGCCACTGGTTTTTGTTTTTTCACTGCGGTACGCCTTCATGTCCTAATGTGGACTCTGAAGATATATGTCAACAATGCATGATATACAACCATGTTACTCACATGTTTTTGTTCTATACTGAGCCACCTGATCACAAAGAAATACAGGTGCACTGATCACTTCTACATGTGCAACATCTTAAACCATCCCCAAAATGGAGTAGCTATACATAAATACCTGCTAAATAACCAGAATAAATTTTTCAAGGTTCCCATTATTTCCGTTACTTTTTAAATCAGCCTCCCATGTCCACTTATTTACATGAGCATTTGAAGTGTAAAACCACTTTATCAAGGTATCGTTCATGTCATGATTTGCTCTTCTAAACTGTACAATCCAATGATTTTTAATGCACTCATAGTTATGCAACAGTGACCAGAGAAAAACTTCAGAACGTTTTCTGCGCTACCCAAGAAGGCCCTGTGTTATTTCCCTCCAGCCCTCCTAGTTCTCCTCAAAGACACAGGTATTTTACATCATTATGAATGTGCATCTTGCATAAAATTCATACAAATGAAATCAAACCACATGTGGCCTTTAGAGAAAATATATTTATAAGATTCAAGGACCTGGGCGGGTGATTTTACAGCACATCTTATGAGGCAGAGAAATATTTGAGGGTGGCAGGGTTTATTGAGATTGGTGGACCTCATAATAACAACGCCTGAACAGTCAGTCTGGAGGGGCCAGCTGTGAGTTCTGATAAGGTGACTCCCTATCCCACAATTCCTTCCAGGAGCAAGTGTTTCCTGGAACAGGCACCTAAGTTATTTTCCTCAGTCCTAGGACTATTAACAAGGGATGAAGAATTCTCTTGGTTTTATGTATCTTGGCTTAAGGCTCATGTAATTTTTTTTCCATCACAAAGAATATCTTAAAATTTTGATTTCTTATTTTTTAGGGCCTCCACGTAAACGTTTATATGGAGCATGTAATATGTGAAAAGAATGCTTTTTAAATTTTTAAACAAACACTCCTAGTAATTATCATTTATGCTCACAGACCTACCTTATAGTTCTACAATATTTCGAGTTTCTGATTTTTTTTTATAACCCTCATTTCGGTTCACCTTAATGTGTGGCTATACGTGTATGACTTCACGGTGTGTCTGAAACAAGATTTTTCAGGATGGATTAGCTCCTTTGTTTTACAGTATACACCCTCACTTCTTTGAACTTCCTCTTCAGTCTGTATATGAGATCACACCATGGTAAATAGCGATATTGAATTCCCCCCTTCTTCTCTGGATACCTAGCCTTTCTTTTTATCACTTTACTTCCCTTGCTAGGTAATATTTTATTGACAAATCTTCCATCTGTAATCATAAAGGACATCGCTGCCAAGATTCTTCATCTCCTCATGTTTCATCTGGTTTTGGATCAAGTTTATTACTTGCCTTATTGAACAAGTTCAAAATACTTTTTTTTTTTTTTGAGCCAAGATCTTGCTAAGCCACTAAGTCACCTAAGCTGGGCTCAAACTTGAGATCCTCCTGCCACTGCCTGCCACAGTGTTGTTCTCATCTTTTGATACTCTTTTGGTAGAATTTGTCCAGAACTGATGTGAATTCTTTAAATGTGTGTGGCAATTTTTCTTGCTAAATCCATTCTTTTACTTGTTCCAGTTCTATCAAATTTATAATCCTTCTTCAGCAAATTTTGCCAGTTTAGATCTTTCTAGAAATGTGCCTATTTCACCTGGGTTATATAATTTGTTGGCACACAGCTGTTCACAGTATGCCCTTGTAAAGCTTTTTATTTCTGTAAAGTCAGCAGTACTGTCCCTTTTCATTCTGATTATCATTTGGATTTTCTCTTTCTTCTTCAGACCAGTTAGATTTTTTGTCAACTTTTTGATCTTTTGAAATAATCAATTTTTGACTTTTGCTGATTTTCCCTATAAGTTATCAGATTCATTTCCCCCTAAATTTTTTCTTGTTACCTACTAGGAGGGCTTTAGGAGTTAGTTCTTATTTTTCTTGAGGTACACAAAAGTGTCCTCCTTTATTAACGCAGATATTTATAGCTCTCAAATGTCCTCAAAGCACTAATCTTACTGCATCTAAAAATGCAGGTATGTCGTGGCTTCACTTTTATTCTCAAAATATTTTTAAAATTCCTTTGTGATGTATTTTTTGATCCATTCATTATTTAGGAATGCATTGATGATGTTGCATAGATACATGATTATCCCAAATTGTCTTCTGTTATTGATACCTAAATTTTATTCCACTGTGTTCTGAGAATATACTTTATCACATCACTTCTGCATTAGTTTTCTAAAGTTTTCTTAAGAATACCACAAGGTGGGGGCCTTAAGTAATGGAAATCTGCTGCCTCACATTTCTGGAAGCTAGAAGCAATTAAGATGAAATAAGGTCGTTAGGGTGTTCCGTAGCCCGGCTGGACTGCTATGCTCATAGGAAGCAAAATTAGAACCCAGGTACACATGGAAGGAAGACGATGTGAACAAGCAGAGGAAGAGGGAGTCATCGATAAGCTAAGCAAGGAGGCCTGGACCAGCTCTCACTGCCTCACATGGGACCAGCACTGCTAGCCTCTAGAACTGCAAGACAATAAATAAACTTCAGGTTAAGTGAAGACAAGTGTTTCAAGTGCAGTCTTTCAGAAAACCAGAGAACCACCCAACAGGTCAAACAATGGTAATTACTTGGGAAAGAAACTTCAAAGAGCTGTAGCTCAGTTCTCTTGTCTTCATCACCAAGAATACTTCTCAGTAACAGAGCAAGAGATGACACTGAGGAAAGTGAAAATATCATGAAGTGCACTGTTCTTACTGACATTCAGGGATGTCCTTAAACAACAGCTCCCTGGCCTGTTGCAAACTTGGTTGGTTTCCAGCATCCTGAAATAAAATATTCCTTGTGACACCTGTGCCAAAGTTTTTGTTGCTTTGAAGGAAGATCGTATTTTTAAGCTTCCTTACATCAATATTTTATTGCTAAATTTTGCAAATGTTTTAACAAAATGTGATTTAGTAATATAAAAAGGGAAAATATTTGAGTAGAGAAATTCAAATAGAAATGGTAGTCAACCCATATGATAATCTATTCAGAAAGAAATGTTTCAGACAATCATATAGGGACATAACCATGCCTGTATCATGATATAAGTTTAAAGATGATAGCATCAGCCACTAATATTTATTAAACACTTCTAGGTGCTAAATTCTGAGATAGACTATAATACAACGCCTTTTCATTTTCACACCATTGCTATTAGAAAGACATGAAGCTTTCATTTTTATAAATATAGACATAGAATCTGAGAGCTTAAATAGCTTTTCCAAGGTCACTAAGGTAGCAAGTTTCAGAGCAACAATCCAAACTCAGGTATGTCTGACTCTACCAGCCCTCTCTTAGTCAGTCAGGCAGCCGTAATCCCTAGATGGGCTGTTCCCTATCTCCCTGTCATGCAGATCATAAGATCCCCTGAATTTCCTTAATATATGAAATATGTTCCTTTATCATTAGCTACATGTCAATTGTTTTACAACTCATTGAAAGAGGGACTTTCTGAGGAAAAAGGCTTATCTACGCCTTCATAATATGGTCTCTATATCACTGGGGACTCAATAAGGGAACAGTATTTTTGAATGATCCATGTCAAATGAATGAGTGAATGAATGAATAGGCACATAATATTTTTACTCATCTATCATTTCAAAGGCTCCATAAAGTTTCATTAAATAATCACTCACCTGTAAGACATAACAATGCCATTTGAACCTTAACTGCATGAGATACCTCCTAACACAACGCAAGAGAGCAGAATCTGCTCTTGCTAAGCAGACAGACTTCTTGGAGAGGAATATATCTTATATAGACGGCGTTTAGGGAGCAAAATAAAGCTGAGTTAATCGTATGAGGGAGATTGGACATGTGCTGTCTACTGAAAGGTCAAGGTTTAAAGTAAGCCCTAAATTATCACCAAATTATCCGGTGCCAGCGAAACATGAGAAAAAATTCCAGAGTGGGAAAACAGCCCCTGAAAAACTTCCCAAGGTACAGGAGAAAGTGATAAAGTTGTGAGAGTGAGGAGAGAGAGAACGGGTAGAGATAAAAATGAAGTCTAAGAAGAAATGGTTTCCAAGCCTTACAGAGTTGTCACAGTCCACTCAAGGGATTTTTAGATCGGCTCATAAAGGCAATAGAAGGCCACTGAGTGGGTTTCAATTGTGAATCACCGTATCTAAAATTTTACTTATAAAAGAGAACTCTATTCACCATGACAGGAGTAATTGGGGGCACAAACAGTCCCTAAGACTCTACAGGACACAGTAACAGCCAAGCCAGAAAGACATGGTGACATGAAAATAGAATGTTAGATTAAGGAAGTATGAACGCGACTGCCAGCACTGGATGATCTGGTGAACACCGCTACGGAGGGTGGTGGCTGAGGTAAGGACGTCACCACCTCCCGATTGTGAATTTTGTAATCCTCTTCAGCGAGCTACATGTTGACACCACTCAGTCACTCTGCACTGACCCAGCTTTCTTTTCTCTATGAGGATTTTACACTAAGACAACAGGTACTTACACCACTTTGATTTTCCACAGAACAATTCTTTCAGGATAGATTTCCACAAGAACTGTTTATATGGTTTGAATCCTAAATAAATTCATACTAGTACAGCACAAGGAGTACCATAATATGAAATCAGTCCCCATTTTACTGATTTGAAGCCTGAGGCATAAAAACTGAGTTAACCTGCCCAGTTTTCAGAGGTGATGAGTATCTAGAATAAAGTAATATGTTTTAAATGTATACAAATGTGCAATTAATTTATAAATTCCTGTGTGTCTATATGTGCACACATAGGATTTCTATAATGAATGAGGAGGGGAGAAAACAAGGTTTTCAGCTTCAGTAACAGAAAATTATTTTCTGTCCTAAGTTAATTTGTGTTTAAATCAGAATGCATAATCATAAAGTAGTCCAACCGTAGGTAAGCAATATATAATCTATAATGGTTTTTCAAGGCAAAAGCTGCTCCATCTCCTCAGCAGGGTGGACTATTCTTTCTCACAAAACCATAATTGTGTTATTGTGCTTTGATGCAAATTCTCAGAGGGGAGCAGCTAGGAAGAAATGTTGCATCTTCATTCATTAAAAATAATAAAATATAGAGATTTCCTCTGAAATATCCCCTCTCCATTTCTAATAACTGCACAATTCTAGATGTCAAGTCTGATTCAGCTTTAGAAGGAGTGTGTTTTAGAGGCTCTAAATCTTTGCTTCTGGAATCATATTCAAGATTAAAGTACCTAGTTATTTTCAAATGAATTCCAGCTCTACTGGGCAGGTGTTGGAAAAAGAGACTTATAGAGGTTATTCAAGGGCATTTATAGGACTGATTAAGTTTCAGTTCTCTAATATAGCCTTTGTCAACCATCATATTATTCTTGTACTTTTTTTTTTTTTTTTGAGATAGAACCTTACTGTGTGCTCCAGGCTGGGTGTGAACTCACCATATAGCCTCAAACTCGAGGCATTCTTCCTGACTCAGCCATTCAAGTGTGAGGGTTACAGACAAGCACCATCATGTTGGTAGATTTTAATACGATTCTGGGGAATCAAACCCAGGACTCTATGCATGCCAGGCAAGCACTTTAACCTCTCAGATACAAGCCAGCCCGTATTTAGACTTTTATAATGCTCCCAGGTCCGTCTCTGTATCTTCTTCTGAGTAGCATTTTTACTGTTGCTAATTATCTCTCGTCCTCATGACCATCTGTTCTACAAGGTCAAAGGCTCAGATTGTTTTGCAGCACCAAATCTAGTTCACAGATGGACATTTGAGTAGTTTTAATACCAAGTTACTAGTGGGGTATTTTATTCAGAAGAAATAGGCTGACCCATGGGGAAACTGAGATTATAGCATTAGCGACAGATATAGCCCAGCTAACTCTCCCCAGGCCAGTGGTTATAAGGCTTCCGCAAAAATCACTGAAAGTAACTTGGAAAAACTGGGGAAATGCAGTGCTTTGAAAAGTCGCTTGGCCCTCTGCCTTGCAGTCAGCCTCAATCCAGCTCTCCCAGCAGGCACTGTGCTCGCTCTGCTTTCGAATGCGCCTGTGTGGCTGTCTACCTGAAGCCACATTCCAAATCATTTCACCTTCCCAGCACCATCACGTACTCACCATCAAACATTTGAGTTGGGTAATTCTGATTCTTCACACACGTACATCTCATTTCCCCATTAGCCCTTTATTTACTAACGAATAGTGTCTGCTCTTTTTTATTAGATCAGTATCTTTTAACAAAAGCTTCTCTTTTGCTGCCATTTTTTCATTACCTAATTTCACCATAGTTCATAATTCAAAACAGATTTTAAAAACTGATGTGAATGGAGTGAATGGATAACAGATATCTACCAAGCTCCACATGAAATAAAGACTCATAAGTTTCTGATCGTTAGAAATTTTATGGCCAAGAAGCTAGACACCTATGTGAATAAATGTGATGGAGGCTGCAATCAGCAACACAGGCCACTTATTTAAGATCTCAAGTTTCTTTCTACTTGTTTCCATTTAACATCAGCGTGCTGGTTGATTGTGGAGCACCTTACAGCAATTGGATAGTGTAACTGCTGAATTCATCCCCTTTCAAGGCCATTTGCAATTTGTTTTTAGCCAGAGCTGTAATAGTGTCAATTATAAATATTCAGGATTTTTGTCAAAATCGTATTACTCTCTTCACTTGTGTCAATTTTCTCAATTTGGTCTATTGTTTTCTAGTAAGGAGTTGCATTTCTTACAATGACTTGTCTAATTCCCACACCAAATCATCAAATGCTCAATAGCTGCTTTAATAGATTTTAAATCCTCAGTAGCTGGATCCCCACAAAAAAAAAATGTGTTTGTGACAAATGCTTGTCCCTGCTAGTAATACATTTGGTCTTATGAATGGAAAGGTCAAAGAGACACGTGGAGGAACAAGACCGCGCATTTCAGCCATCTGAAAACAGAAGAAAGCATCAAGCTGGGTACAAAGTAGAGCGAAATGAGGAAAGTAAAAGTCAGATGCGCAGTATTTACCCTCCCAGGCTGTGTCCCACAAGCGGCTCTTATTCGGGGCAAACTTCACGCAGCTTCTATTCAAGCTGCTACTTCTGTGTAATGAACAAGGAAAGAGGGAAGCACATAAACAAGTTATTCTTTGAATAAGGATTGATTATAAAGACATCGGCCCCCGACGATTCCAAGCGCACCTGATGCGTAATAATGAGACACTCTGCTCCGCTTTCTTCCACAAGAGAGGAACAAGTTCCTAAAGAAGCCTAGGATTACAATTCTCAACATTTGTATTAACAAGTATCTTGCCTTTGTGAGTCTCAAAAGAGAGAGCTAGGACTTTTCTCTAATAGCTACTTTTCCTGTCAGTGGCTCAGACAAAACCACTAGGTTAGAATAGAATTTTTATAGGAAAAAAAAAATATCTTTTTCTATGATCTTTGCTTTATTCACAATGACTTCCATAAAGTCATCTTAGGTTTCAGGATAATCTAGATACTTTATTCAACCAGCAACAACCTATCTTTGAGTCAAACAATGGACCACCATTTGGAAATCAACTCTCTACAGACTTCAATACCCCAGAAGAAGACTTCAAACACAATGTGCAACGTGAACACTACCCTGGAAATCAAAGGCTCTGTGAGCTCTACCTCCGACGTGTTCTTCAGAGCTGGATCCAGTACTGGCAAAAAAAAAAAAAAAAAAAAAAAAAAAAAAAAACTACTGAAAATGTTTTAAAATGTTTCCCTAAATGGAGACAGTGTGAGAGTGTGGGGGAATTCAATATCAACTGTAAGATTGACTTTCCTAAGTGGAGCCTATCAAATCAGAATCTCTAAGAGATTTTTTTATACATCTATCCACAGCTGTTGTTCAACACTATCCTCATAATAACAATCTATACTAGCATATCGATAGTATCCAAAATGAAGGATGTGGCTAATGAATTTGAAACTTTATTAACTTCAAAAATGGTAATGTAAATCAAATGGATTGTCTGCTACAAACATTACTTTCACCTAGAAAATGCAATTTGAATGTTCTAATGCCTATCTCCCTTGGCAGCTTGCGTCCTGTGAAGACAATTGTGACCACAACCTGGTTTGCAATGTAGTAAATGCCATGTAACTGGACTTCAGAAGTGATAACATCTGTGCTATTGTCTGAATAAGAAAGGAAGACGCAAAAAGATGTTGATTCTTCGCAAAGGAAGTGATTGAAAAAACTAAAGGTGAAATCAATACAGGGAAATATTAGAACTTCCACAATTTTTTTATTTTTAAAATGAGGGAGGCACTTTATGCATCAGTTAGTATTTCTGCCCAAAATATTAGAATACTAATAACAAAGCTTTTACCCCAGAGATCAAATTGTTTTGAGGTGAGAGAGGTAACTCTAGATTGAGATGTAGCATTTATTGGTCATGGTGCAAATATACACACTATAGATAATTTCAAGCCAGTAAGATGGTATCAACCAGTTCACAAAAGTTCTGACCACCTCCAGGAAGTCAGCTGGCTCCAGAAACCCCTGCCCAAGGTTTGAAAAAATAATTGAATAATGGAATCATTATTTATCTAAATGCACAGTATGATGACCTCAGTGTCAGACTTTTTTTCCCATAAGTCCAAAACAGGGGAAAGATCTTCTGTATGCATAGCAAAGTTAGACAAGGTGCTGTGGAAGGTTGACGGAAAGGTGCAACCATGTAGCAGTTCTACATGAAATGCTACCTGGAGACCCAGACTACCACGATGGTAGAGGGCTCCGTGTCTTCAAGTGTGCCTCTATCAGAACCTCTAACTAGAGTGGGAAAGACCTAAAGCAAACTCAAACTTATTTGTCCCTAAACTCTATGAATCATGGAGAAATGAATCTGCTCAAAGCACAGAGCTAGAAATAAACATAAAGAACCTTAAGTCTGAGTATGACTCTAAAGATTGTTTTAAACCCATAGCAATCTTCCTGCCTCCGCCTGCTTCTTGTTAGGACTATTTGCATGTACCACCATGCCTGACTAATTTATATTTGGTGCTGGAGAATCACACCCAGAGCCCTGACGTGCTAGACAAGCACTCAAACCACTGAGTATACCCTTCGCCCACACTCTTTTAATTTTATGACAGTATTCCTTTTTCCTTCTTTTTCATGATGAATTTAATGAAATTTTTAAAAATCCAAAAAATACATTTATATGACAACTTTTAAGTAATTTAATTAACTTTTAAATGATATGAAAGTAAAAAAAAAACCTAAACTTTAAGAAGGCACAATAGATAGACATAAATAAAATGCACAACACACAAATATCTAAGCATCGGAAAGGTCAGATGTCAGATATTACAGAACCAAAAAGATCATCTCCTGCCACGATCCAAAAAGTGGTTTTGCTTTTTGTGTACTGATTATGCTGATGTTCCATACTTACAATATAATAAAATCAGCTATTCTTCATTATTTTCAAAGCTCTGGCATTATGCAAAGAAAAACAGCTTTGAAAATGACAAGTGCCATCACCCCTGACATCCAGACTTGCTTCACTTGACAAGTTCTGCAGTCCCCTTTAGAAACACAAAACCCCTTGTCAGTCACACACAACTACAATAAAAGCAAAAATTAAATCTAGGTTTCTGGGCTCCAAGGTTTGTAACTCAGTTTTCTCAGCTCACTTATGGAAACAATGGTATATATCTGATTTCTGTTTTTATTCACCTTGGAAGAAATAAATGTTGTTGCCTTCTCTATATTTCAGTAGAACAATCCATGGGGTTTTCTCACTCGGGGACCTGATTGCCACTTTTCTCATCACTAACCCATTCCTGAAAGTGACAAGCTTCTTTAACTTAAGGCACATAAAATTTATCTTTCTCTTTACTGTATCCAGCATATTCCATTTCATGAAAGCTTAATACTGAGAAAATGAATGATTCTGAGAAACAGCTGTAGAAAGTAAAGCAGTATATCTCATACATAATTTCTTTATCTATACACCATCATCCCCTCCAGATAACTGAGTTCAGATGGCATTTTTGACCCTGTCTGTTGACATTTTAGAATCATACAGTCAGTGCTAGTCGAGGCACAGTTCTCTGTCCCACTGTCCCACTCTATCGTTACCATATCCTTATTCTCCCATGTCCTCAACTAATCACTTTTCCTGTAGATGGTTAGCTATGAAAATCCAACTTACATTTTTGAGTAGTAGAGAACAAATATTCTGTGGCCTACTTCTAGTGGTATCTGGAATAGCTGTTGTGTAAAAAATACTATAAATTATATAGTGCTATTATTTATATCTCTTACCTTAATTACTAATCGAAGGCTCCATTTTGTTAATGTCTAAACATAACATGACTGTAAAATCAACTACAGAAACTGCAGTGAAATGAAAAATGAACTGAGAGCCCTGTGCATATTAAACCAAAAGAAGCAATTATATAGTAAAGAAATTGAGATACCACCGATCGAGTAATTAAATTTCTGAGCACATAACGTGTAGTTCTTCTTTCTCCTCTACTAACTCCAGGAACTTTATTCATTTTATTCCATGTTTCTGTAAAAATGCCACAGATAATTGTCAGATAAAGATGTATAAAAAGAAAGTACCAAGATTAAGCCTTATATCTGCAGCCCTGTAAATATCTAAAATTTCCAAAACTCAAGCTGGTTTCAGAGGCACAAGTTGGCTGGTGCTAATATTGAATATATAATTGATTATTTGATAACCTCACAATATTATATACAATAGAAGGAATGGTATATGTCATCCCTAGATTTCAATAATCTGTACCAAATAGCATTTAAATACATTAACAAAGTGCTGACATAGAAACATCCTCTATGATTCTTATTGGTTAAATAATTTACCAAATCCTTCAAGATGCTATAGAGAAAATTTTCACCGATAGAATATAGTATTTTGACAAAAATTAATATGTTTAAGTCTGTGGATTTTTTATTTTTATACGAAAGACACAGTTTCTCTTGATACAAAAAAAGCTGTACACACACACAGGGAAGGAGGGTTGCGGAAGGGGACACCATGGGCATGGACGTGAATTCATACGGATCTAACGTTCACGGCATCGCACTACATGAATTTCACTGCCAACGTTTGTGCACCTGACTTTAATTTGAGAGAGATAGCGAACTTCATCTTTTCATCAGTAATATAAGAAGAGATTTGTTTAAAATAAGTAATGTAGTAGACTTGTATACAATTTCAATTGTTTTGACTTTTTTATAAGAAATGAGATCAGGCATTTAAATAAGCAAATATTCAGGTATCTATTTCACTCTTACTCAGTGTGAGGTACCATCCTGGTGAGCAGAAGGCCTGGGAGAGGATGACCTGTGTCCTGCTCTCTACTCACGGAGCAGCCCTCAGCCCTGCTAGCCTGGGAGCCGCTGGTCTGGCTGCAGCCAGGGGGCTCACAGCCATGTGAACATCTAAAGCGCCAACTTCTACCTGCTCCGTTCCGGGGAGAAGTAAAACTGAAAGCAGGCAAAACAATCTGAAGAAGATAAGCTCTTCATCAATGATAAATGTGTCAAAATCCATGTAATTTCTTCATGAAAAATAAGTCAACCTATAGATCATAATGTCCAGTTTTTAGGAGAATTTTATTTTACATTAAAAGTCTGCATGAAATGATCTAATTATTTTTATCGCCACAGTTAAGTTGAAATAAAATTCTGATATGCTAGTATTAAATTTGACCGTATTATAACAATTAAAAAGTAGCATCACACCGAGTGGTAACATAAACACTGTGTCATAGTATGTCTTCAGAGGAATTTCAACTACAGAGCATCAGATACAAGGTGTTAAACCAAGAATGCAAAGATACTGGTGATCTAATCATGGCCCTGAAACTCAGGCAGCATCAGAATGCTTAGTTTTAGTTTATTCATTAACAAAATATTGGTGGCAAGACAGGGATGTAAATTTTACAAAACCTTAAAAATCATTTCGTTTTTCACTGTGCACTTTACAATTTGCAAAGTTCAAAAAGTTCCCATATTTGTCCTTTCCTCTTGAATTTGAAAAATGTTTTTACATTATAGTATTTTAATTGTAGCTAAAGTTTACAAAAGAATAAGTTGGATCTCCAACAATAAATAATTTTTTAAGTTCATTTTGTATCTATTTAAAAGGATCCACACAACTCTATTTAAAGTAGTTTTCAAAAACTTTGAGCAACTGAAACTCTATTTTAAAATAAAAAATTATATTATATACATATACATATTTATGATTTAGAGAATGTTTTAACATATATTGGGAAGTCACTATAGTCAATTAACATGTCATTACTTTGCCATCCATCTACCTATCTCTCAATCTCTCTCTCTCTCTCTCTCTCTCTCTCTCTCTCTCTCTCTATATATATATATATATATACATAGATAGATAGATAGATAGATAGATAGATAGATAGATAGATAGATATCCATTTTTCTGTCTATCTTTGTAATGCTGGAGATGGAACCCAGGGAGGGCCTCTTGCAAGCTAGGCAAGTACCTACAACTAAGCTTCATTTACAGCCCTAAAACAGTTCCATCTGTTTTTCCACCATTACACACACACACACACACACACACACACACACACACTATATAAAATGTTGACAATGAATTTGAGTATTTTGCGCACATACATATCACATCAATATTATGGTCCCTTTCCCACCCCAATTTTGGCCCTCCCACACCCTCCCCATCCCCCGTAACTCCCACAATCACACCCATTTGGTTCTATAGAATGCCTGTGTTCTGGATTTCCTAAATCAGAGAGACCATGCAATATTTAACATATTTAAACGACTGTGCCTGAGTCACTTTACCACTCAAATAAATCATTATGGCTCAGCTTCCCACCCCTAGAAAGGACTGCAGTGGCCATATCTTGATGCCTCTTCTCCGAGTCCAGCAGAACCCTTTATTGGGGTGATTTGCCAAAAGTTCTTTTCTTCTGTATCTTACAGTATCTTTGTTGAGATTCTTTAATGTGGCTTCACATGTACATTTACTTTTCAGTACTGAGCTAAGGAATCTGAAATTTAACTTTATTTTCTCTCACATGTTTTGAATAGTTCCAATTGCATGTTCATGTGCGTGTGTGTGTAGTGATGACACTTAAGATATACTTTCTTAGAAAATATCAAGCATGCAATACAGTATTATTAACTAACACCATATCATTTATTCATCCTACATAATTTAAATTTTTACCAGTAATTCCTCTTTCCAAACCCTACTGCTTCCCTTCAGTAAACACCATTCCATCTCTTGCTTCTATAAATTTAACTTTTAGAGTCGATGCATTAAAAAAAATCATTTAGTATTTTCTTTTGTTCAATTAGCCTAGTGCGGGCTCCCAGGATAATCCATATCATGGTAAATGGCAATACCTTCTTCTATCCTATGATCAAATAATATTCCATTATATATATATATATATATATATATATATATATATATATATATATATATATATATATAAATTTATGTTATTTTTCCTTATCCATTCCAGTTAATGAGCATATCTTGACTACCCTAAATAATGGAAAGTACAAGTTTCCACTCAACAGACTGACTTTATTCCCTTGGGAATATGCTCAGGAATAGGCTTGCTGAATCAAGTTGTAGATGTATTCTTAATTTTTTGAATCGTCTCCAAACTGTCTTCCACAACAGCTGTTCTAATTTACATTCTCACCAAGTGTGTAAAGATTCTCTTTTTTCCTTATTCTCTTCAGCCTCTTTTATCTTTTTGATAACAGACATTTTAAACTACAGGACTCTTATTATACATTTCTTTTATATTACATCAGAAAGATCATACATCATTAACAAAAGAGTATACGGGTATAGGGGAATAATTTATATTTGATTCCTAAAAAATATGTATATTGTTTGTGTTAAACATTGTTTTCAGACAAAAGTACATGGGATACTCTGTGGATAAGGAAAACATTAACAAAGGAGAAAAGGAGGGAAGAACCGTACTTCTAACCATGCACGTGACGGCTCTTGTGGTTAAGGAGTGTCTGAAGCGCCAGGTGCTGGAAGTGCCCTTCAGGATGTGCTTGTGTTTCTCCCTCTCTAGACGCTGCTTCAATTTCGCCTCCTAGAACAACCCTGAATGTTATGGAACGTAAAAGAAAATCAAAGAATTTCATCATGGCAAGATGTTTTATATTAATTTTCCTGAATTAGTTTGAGTCCTTATGAAACACCACCAGTTTGACAAGGATAGAAACCAAGCCTCTTTTGTCTACTTGTGTGAAAAAGAAGAAACTGAAGAGCAGGGCAGACAGTGAATGTAAAAAAGTGGTTTGGCCTTATTCTATGTATTAATACCAAGCAATAATGCAATCAGCATGGAGGTTTTACCTTCAACCTTGATAAAACTATCAAATATTTGTATTTATTCACATACAAATATATCTTTTAAATTTTAAATCAGATTATCTGAGCCAATTTACATCCCCAAAACCTTACACAATCATTACATTATAACATTGTTTGTTTATTCTTCGTTGGTTATCAAAACTCTCAAATAGTCATTGCCATAGAAAATCATTAGTTTGATATATCTCTTTTAAACTACTTTAGTTTACCAAGCCTTGACAGGTTTATTTTATTGTTATTCTAAAAATGAAGTAAGTATACACTGTCAGGGTTCTCTAGAGGAAAAGAAAATAGGCTATAATAAACTATGAGAGAAATTCACGGAGTCGGCCTACATGACTGTGGGATGGGGCATGTCTGAAATCTCCAAGGCAGCCCCAAGCCTGCACTATGGAGACCTGCACCAGAGCTGATGCCGCAGTCGTGATTCCAGAGACTGCCTGGAGGTAGGATGTCTTCTTCCTCTGTGGTCTCAGTATTCCCTGAATACCTTCAACTAATTATAAGAGGAACGCTCACATTACAGAGAGAAGGCTGTTTTACTTAATTCATTAGTGTTAATCACAAGTACATACTACCTTCAAAGCAGTAACACTGGTATTTACCAAACATTTGAGCACTGGAGTCTAGTCAAGCCTACCCAAACACTGAGCATGGTGATCTCAGGATTGGGAGTAGGAATTCAGAGATAATAAGGTGTGCATTTTCTATACCTCTTACTGTATTTTTCTTTGCCTACAACAGGTTTCTTTTGTTTTCATGATGTTGCTTAAAATTCTATTTAGACAACAGCTAACCAACTATCTGTCAATTTAATAAGTAGAAGATACTAGTAATACCATGTTTTAGGATTTAAATGATTACTAAAAGTAAACCATGGAAATGGATTATATTGCAAAATACATTAAAACACTGAAATATGTTTAAATATTTTTTCAAAGTCATTCAGTTCTGTAACCTTCACCTTTTCCCCTTTCGGAATACTCTGCTGTTTAGAATGTTTTTGACTTCTGTGGAAGTGCCTTTTACTTATTCCTTTGTTAACAATCAATACTTTGTTTCTGTGTTATTGATAAAACAGAAAAGGTTAATGGCATATAGCTCTTTCATGCTTTTAGAAGTTTATGTAATTTTGTAATATCTGGCAGTATCCTGTTAATAGGATAAGGAAGAGAAAATCAAAATAAAATATTGGGGAAATCAAGCTACATCACAATTCAATAGGAAAGCTCATTTTTAAAGTCAATAGAAACAAGAGAACAAGATTAATGGCCTTCTACATTAAATGAAGAAGATGAAACTGAAGGTATAATAACAGCATTACAAGACTGTATTTTTCATTTTCTTCTCATTCTTAAGTACATCTGTTTTGTTTAGAATTATGTTATTAAAGTCTTTTTAAATCAAAAGAGTAACTACTCATTTCTGAAACAAATTTATTCCCAAGAGAAAATGGAACACAGTAAAACAGCACAAGCTGGGAGTCAGGCCTTAACTTCAAGATGCTACCAACTTACTGCTGATCTCAGGTGGTCATTAGCTCCTCCTATCCCGGGCTTTCTCTCACAGGATTGCTGTAAATTTTAAAATGAAGGAATCTATGCAAAGCTCCTATCTCACAAAAGAAACACAAACACACTAACTTTCTTTTTAGTAAACCCTACCTAAAAAGAGTGTTGTGGTTTGGTTCTGGAACATTTCCCAAAAGAATGCTGTGGAATGCCTACAGAAACATGTGCTGTTAAGAGATGGGCCTGATCAGAAGTGACAGAACACTGCAGTTTCGTCTGGAAGGGTACACGCTAGCTCCCGCCCTCCTCGCTCACTTGACTTCCTGTCGGCCATGCCGTGTACACCCTTCTGCTGGCCGTGCCTTGGCCACGTGCTGCCACCCTTGCAAGCCACCTATGAATGGAATGAGACCTTCCAACAATGTGAGCTAAAATAAATCTTTCCTCCCTGAATTTGTGAAAGATGGGCATTCTGTCCCAGAATCAAGAAAGTAACTAAGACAAAGAGGAAAATTTTATTTCTTTTAAATTGCTTAAAACTATGATTGTCTCTAAGATTTAATCAAAGTCTGCATTTAGGAACATAAGAGCATATGAAAACCTATCATAATCTTTTTCAAAACGAGTTAGTGGAGAAGAGATTTCAAGTTAAAGTGGTCTCCTAAATCTATCCATGATGGCTGCCTCCTGCCCCCACTCTACCAAAAATGAACATGCGGGAAATAAGCTAAACATGTAACAAAGACTAAGAGCTGAGCAAGAGTCAGCAGCCAGGAGTGGCTCGTGGAATGCCGGCGTGAGCATTAGAAGTAGCAGTGCACAACACTGACTCAGAAAAGGCTTGATGGTTGGCTATAACTTTTTGTTGTTTATTTTTGTTTATTCGTTTGTTTTGTGGTATGGCAGATCAACCCAGCGACTCTGCATGGAAATAAATCTTCACCCCATTTTTTTTATTCTTAATTTCAAGGCAGAGTTTTGCTAAACTGTTGAATTGCCCCAGCTAGGCTTCAACTTGTTTTATGGTGTGTTTTGTTTTGTTTTGTTTTTAAGACAGGGTCTTGCTCTGTAGTTCAGCCTGGTCCCAAACTCCCTATATACCTCAGGCTGGCCGTGAACTCATGGCAATTCTGCCTCAAGCTCCTGAGTGCTAGTGAGCTCAAACTTGTAATCCTGCCAACTCAGCCTCTCACAGTGCTGGGCTTATAGACCTAAACCATTGGGTCCAGTAGAACCTGAAGGAAGAGATGACCTATGATACTGGCTCCACTAGGCTAGCACCCCTGCAGCTAGAGAAACACAAGAGAATGAACATCCCCATCAACAACAGCCTGTGGGTTCAGAGAAATCTGCAGAAGGGTCTTCAAATCTCACAGATTGTGGAACTGGTCTCGTACCAATTACATGTAAAAATCTCAGGGCAAGAGAGATCATCTAATTATTATTTTTCAGGTTCTGTTTTGTTGTTGATTTTTTTCTTGAAATATCTCACGAGTCTTGGCTCTTGTCTTCATTTTCATTATGTAGAAAATGTCCCATATGTAGCAGGCCAAGATTATTAACATCAATCTTATCAGACATTTTATCTTTTATTTTTCCAGGTTTCCTTTAGAAATCTTTATTCTACTTTTAAAGAAAAATGAATAAGTAAATGTCTTAGACTATTAATTAGTTATCTTAAATAAAGGTAAAGATCTGAAGGGTTAGACACACAGCTCAAACAAGTGCCTGTCAAACAAGTACCCTTGGCTTTGATCCTCAGACCAAACAAACAAAAAGATATTTCAAAAATTCAGTATTTCTATATAAGAATACCATACATACTTCCATACCATGAATTTTCTCTTACATTACACAGTGCTGATAGTTTCTTTTATAATATCTTACTGAGGTTATATTTATCTCTAAGGATATTTTATTTACTTTCAACCATTTTGCCTAGGATTCTTTATCATTATTTTTAATGTTCACCTAGTTACTGTTATATAAAGATAATACTAGTTAGTATCTGACTATATTCTTTAACTATTTCTGATCATTTGATGTATAGGTATAATCAGAAATTAGTGGATGTGCACAATAATTATAACCTCAACTTATTTATCTAATCACATCAGCTGTTACTTACAGAACAATGCCATTAATGAGTGAAAATTTTGATGTTCCTAGTATTCATTCTGACTGTGTTGAAAATGCCCTTGGTATTTCAGGTTATAAGTTAAGTTCATAGAAATATTAGACTATTTAAATGATATAAAAATATCTTATTTTTTAAAATTAGGTGGTAGGTATAAAAATTTCTTCAAAAGTTTTCATTTATTTTAGAGATTTATGATTTTTAGTATATGTGCTGCCAAAGCAAGCACGAGATTTATGATTTTTAAAAAATAAATTTAAGAGAACATCATCTCAATGTTAATAAAAATGAATTTTTCTAAATTTTTTTCTTGTATCTTGAGAATCTCTATATTTAGTTTCTTATGAAATTTGAGACATTTCATAACACTGAATTGTTCTAGTGATCCTCAAATCCTCCTAAGTATGATATTTAACATATTACGGAAATGATTTTTATTTAATATATCTCCATTGATGTTAATGGCAGAAGTAGCCCTTCCCCAGTGGGTTCTCCATTGTATCTGGAGCCGTGACAACACAGACCTGGGAAGCCTAGCTCACTACCTCCTCATGGAAGCCTGAATATTAATATAAATGTCTCTCTATAAAATCTGAAATGATTTATACATTTATCTGGCCTTGCTAAAGTCTTCTAATTTGCTTGTTTTTAGAATAGATAGAGCTGTAAGAAAGAATAAATTATTGGTCCAATTTGTCATTATACTGCAAAAGTTTTTAATGATTCTTCTTGCTTTCTTTGAGTCAATTTGGTGGGCATGTTTTTAGATATTTTTGTTAAAAATTGGATAGAGCCTCTTGTAATTCTGAAAATCTCTGCCACTCCCGTGGCTGTATTCACACTTGTATTAATTTCCTATATTTGCTTCCTTCTCTTTCTCCTTTTCTCCCTTTCTCCATTTCCCTCTTCCAATTTTATTCCTTTATTTTTTAATGAAACATGGTAATTATTTCAAATATATTATTTTTCTAGCTAATGTTTATTCACTCAACCCTATTTTCCTAAATTACTGGCTTAAACACGTTGATTTATATTAAGTCATTCTTATCAACTACTGAAACATTTAAGAACCTGTCTATTCCTGTGAATACACTGTACCCTACAGCACAGTCATGAAACCTGGAATTGTAGCACCGTGGTTCAACTGTTGACTTGATTGCACCTATAAATATCCTAAGCATTAGTTCTTATTTGTAAAATGAGTATGAGGATAGCATTCATCTAATTAAGGTAAAGACTAAATGAGATGATATGACAACTGCTTAGAACAGCACCTGTCACATGAATGTTAGCTGGCATTAGTGGTTCCTTTGGGGAGTATAAGGTAGTAATGGCATTTAGAGATTGTCTTAGTGACTTTTCCATTGCTGTGACTCATACCTGACATCCACAAATTTAGGGGAGGAAAGGTTTGTTTTAGCTCACAGTTACAGATGGTCACAGTCCACTTAAGGGCGGCTGGCAGCAATGGAAGCACATGGTACAGGCAGAGGTGGGGGCAGCTCCTCACAACATCACAAACCGGAAGCCAAGTCAAGGTAAGTTGAGACTTGTCCTCCAAGGAAGGCAGGAAGCAGCTTATTTATCTTCCAGGTCTCATCCCACTAACCAGCCCCTCCCGGATCCAGGTGTGGAAGGAATGGTAAGCCCCCACTACATGCCTGTAATCCAACTTACATGCCTGTAATCCACCCCTCCAGACTAGGCCCCAACCTCCCAAGAACACATGGTTCCATAGACAATCTATAGCATTCAAATACTTGAGACTTGGGGACATTCCAAATCGGAACCACATAGAGATGTAGCTTTATTTTATAAACCTGATATGCAGCGCTTTTCCTGCATCATTTTCTATATATCTTAAAACCATAGTGCCGAGATTCAATTTTGTTTTCCTATCTTGGTAAGCTGGAAAAATCAACATTCATAAGCCCAGCTAAGGGAAGAGAGGGAAGAGGCAACCTTTTTTAGGAGCTAACGCTGCCCCTCTTCCTCATGTTCCCCTTGTGCTTCCTTTTAAGTCATCACTTTAAACAATGGAATCCAGTCAAATAATGAAAATAACAGGAAGATCTAAGCTCCTTAAAATTCCTCCTAAAGAAGCTTCTGATAGGATAGAGGATATTAAACTAAAAGCTCACAGATGGAGCTCTGGTGCTAAATGGCAAACCTTGTACATCTGCACTACAGTATCTAGATTGGTTAAAATCTACAGTTAAGAGCTGTGAAGTGTGGCTCTGTGTACAGTGCATGTGAGAGGTCCCATGTTCAATCCGGAGCACACACACAAATGCACATGTGTGCACATGCGCGTGCGCACACACGCACACACACACACACACCCTGTGGCTATATTAGGACAGATCACTGACAACAAGCTGAGATCAAGCCCACTAAGATTTTGAGAAAACAAAAGGTTTGTTCAACATCAGTCTGTGACAGTTCTGCTCTAAATGGCACCAACACAAAGTGGTCTACACAGCTGCATAGTCCAGCTCTGCAGCATAGGTATGATTAACTTACTTGTTGTTTTAATGAAATTTAATTTAACTAAGTATTCTGCATTTTTTCTTCATATGGAAATCCTCACTAAATACTCATCTGTGGGTGTCCATTGCATTACAAATATAAGGGAAGATTCAACAGTTTCAAAAAAATCAGATGGTCACATTGGAAGATCAAAATTCTTCCCTGGAAAGATATTTGTGTATTTCCATTTATTTTGCCAGTTATTAGTCAAATGCTAATTGAGTAAATGCTACATATGAGAAACCATCTTGATTTCTAAGGTTATAGTTGTGAAGAAAATAAAGTCCCTATATTCAAAGATTTGCATACTGATGGCAAAAATAACTTATAAAATATGTCATTCTGTAAAGAAACGTGGGATATAAATAGTGTTGAATGGAAGTGAAAGTCCATTTGATATCGGGGAAACCACGAGAAGCTGTCTGATAAGCCTGTATTTGAGCAAAGAGCTTTAGGGGAATGGGGCACAACTCAAGAGCCTAAGGGTTGAGGTTTCTGGGGGAAAAAAGCATTAAACACAATGAAACTTTAAAAAGAGTCCTAAATACATGACCAATTAGTGAATGCTATCATGGAGCTGACATTGTATACAGACAGGCAATAAATAAACACAAACTCACAAACATGCTAGATATTGGTAATTTTTATATAAAAAAATTAATGCACACTGATGTACTGCAATGGCCCTCTGTCCTTCAGTGTAGGACAGAGGTCGACCAGCACTCTCACTTTCTACTACAAGGGCTATTTTAGGTGGAGGAGTTAGGAATGGCCAAAGAGTAGCAAGGACACTGTTTTACATGTTTTAGACAGGCCTGCCCCAAATAGGTGCATCTGAAGGGCAGTGAAAGAGTGACAGTGACAGACAATTCTGATGAAAGAGTCAACCAAACAAAAGGCACTGAAATGCAAAACAAACACTTTTCAGTGCCATCATCATTCACCTGGCTCAGCAGAAGAGAAGCAAAAATTATTAGAAAAAAATGATCAAAGCAACCATGGAATATATGCAAAAAAGACAGGAATATTGCTGAAGTCATATGTTCAAGAATGCATAATTTTCAAGACATATTGAGTGAGAAAGATGTGGCACAACTGACTAAGAAGTGGCATTTGGAGGGTGGTAAGAAAAACACAGTGTTCCTCTTTCTCCACAGTTATGTTTCATCCTTGACTTTCTCTTTTCTTCTGGCCTCTCTTATTTCAATACTTATTTCCTCATTCAGCTGCACTCACATTTTTGTTTCCCAAGAACTAAACAGATCTTAATTATTGAACATGATAGTAAAATCTGGATCTATCAAATTCAACCCTACCAAACCCAAAGGCACTGCACTTAACGTCTTGCTCCTATTCTTAGAAAACAATCATCCAGATACCCGAGAACGAATCTCAAAGGCAGCTCAGACTTGCTTTCCATCTTACACAAATGATAGCTTAACACCAAATTCTATCTCAAAAATGAAAAATATCATCCTTGCCACCATGTCTTTCCATTTCCTCTGCATCTCCTTGAGTCTCATTCACAGATCGCCTGAATCAGCACTTGTATTGGGCTGTTCACTATTTCACCTGTTCTTTACCTCAGAACAGTTAGCTTTCTAGAAGATAATTCTGATAATTTTACTTCTATACTTTAAAACACAATGTTGTCTCTGATGCTGGACCAACTTTACTTCATCCCAGGTGGTGTGCAGCCTAAAATTTCCTGGAGGCCAACAGGAGGAAAAAAAAAAAAAAAAAAGAAGGCAACACATAAAAAATATATTTTTAAAGTACAATGAGCACAATGAAGTAAACAATAGAAAAGGGTCTAGGTGGGCGTCTGTGGGAACACAACGTTTAAACCAAGACTTCCAGCACAAAAAGTGAAAGTAACTAGCAAGGTGACGCTAGAGGACTGGAGGGCGGGACAACAGCAGAGGAAGTGAACATGAAAGCCCTGGGGAGGAGTGTGAATCTTAGTCTCAGTGTGATTAGAAATCACAGAGAAGCCAAGATGGGGTAGAAATCTTCACATTAAAATTAAATTGGAGGAAATGGCAAAGAGAACTCAGCTCGATGTTTACTTTAAATAGATCAAATGCATGTCTTAAAATCCTTGCAATGAACACAAACGATGACTCTGAAACTACTGCTCTCTCTGCCTTCCTTCCAGTGAATATTCCTAATCACCCCACTTCATGTCTTCACATCAATATATGCAGTGGAATGAGGTTCTGGTTTGAATTTTTATGGTCTACTTTGTGCTTCAATTATAAAATTAAACTAAATGCAATAAATATACAAGTTAGGACCATAAAAGGATATTTAAAATGACTTAGAAAGGCTGCTTTACTTTGTAAAGGAATCAGAATAAGAAATAATGAGCCATAATTTAGAGATCCTTGCAGAAACTATTTCCAGGCCAGATTAATGTGATGGATATTTTTTTTTAAGAGAACTCACCAGTAAAATGAAAATAGGGCTGGGAGCATTGCTCGGGGATTAGAGGGCTTGCCCAGGAAGCCTAAGACCAGGGTTCTATTACCAAGAACGATACAATAGCTGGGTAAGGTGGTGCACGCCAGCGCTTGGGAGCCCGGGGTAGGAAAACCGTCATGAGTTCTAGGCAGTGTAGGCTATGTAGGGATTTTAGGACCAGCCTGGGTTATAGAGTGAGACCTTGTCTCGAATAATAATAATAATAATCAGAAGCAAACTGTATCTGACTTGAGGACAATATCTGACACTGAATAGCCCACAGAAAGATTTTAAATCAAGTTAGTTTGGACATAAATGTAACTCAGTGACTCAAGGCTAGATCTATGTATGACACTGTTAAGTGCAATTATAACTGGCCACATATCTTTCTTAGTGATTGCAACAAGTACTGTCCCATTAAGAACATCAATGGATTTAAATATCTTTAAAAAAAAAACTAGAGAACAAGGGACAAAAGTATGTTATTTATGTGTATGCATAAGGAAGAAAATAAATACAAAAGCAATAGATATATAAAGAGGTGCTGGGTGTTGATCAGAAACTTATCATTTAGAATTTAGAATCAGAAGACCACTGTTAAGGCTTGGATCTGAAATGCACCCCCAAAGCCTCACATGCTTGGAAGGTAAGTCACTCATGGGGTCAACCCATGGATCTCCTGTGCCATTAATAGGTGGGGCCTGGCCAGAAGGGGCAGGTTCCTGGGGCGTGACCTGGATGGCTATAGCCAGCCCCTTTTCCTTACTCACTGGGCTTCCTGTCTTTCCATACTGTGAACAGCTTTCTCTGGGTAGGCCCTCCACCAAGCCCCTCCACAACCACTGGCCATCCATGGGTGAACTGGGACCTTCTGAAATCATGAGCTAAAATAAACCTTTCCTCCCTTAAGTTGTGACTGTTGGGCATGGTGCGTCAGCAACAAGAAGGCAACTAAGGAAACCACCACTGCTAAAAGAGCAGGAAGGCAGGAGATAAGGAATGGCTGAAACCAGAGAGAGGCTTGCAGGGAGCCCAACTCTGTCGGCCACACCAGGGCCCTTTACCCAGGGAAATAGGTGCTTTTACATGGCTTTGAGCACATATGTGATGTGATTTGATCTTTTAACAGGATCTACTACAGGAAGCAAGAACAAAAATAATGAAATTGGTCACATAATATAAGAATCTAGATAAGCAACAACAATGAGACTTAGAGTGCTCTGGTAGATATGGAAGGATGCAATATGGGCAGACTGTGGATCTAATCATTGTGGGCCTGATAATAGGTGTTCATATAAGGTATTACCTCTAAATGAAATGTAAAAAAGGGTGGCATTGTAGCTCAGTCCAAAGTCTCTAGGCTCTATTCTCAATACCATAAGAATGAAATAAAACGAAATGAAAAAGATAAAGTATAAGAAAAGAATATCAAGCATCGATTCCAGAATAAAATTTACTCCTTAAGATGGGCAAGACTTTTTAAAGAGGCAAGTTTGAGGACTACAATTTGGGAGTTAGTTTGGGTTTTGAGATACCTGCTAGGAATTCAAATAGAGATGTTAAGTCTACAGTTGGTTATATTAGTTAGCGATGCAGGACAAAAGCCCAAGATGAAAACTGCAATTTTGATTTTTAAATCCATAAAGAGTGGATGACATAATTTTTAAAAAATGAATGCAGATGATAAGGAAAAAATGAAACACTGAGTCTTAGTACAATTTCAAGTTAACATGAAAGGAGATGAGGAGAAGCCTACAGAAAACACCAAAGGAAGCCTTTCAGTCTAAAAAGAAGTTTAAAAAAAAGAAGGGAAAGAAATTTAGTGTCCTAAGGGTAAAATAACAAAAAGAACATTTCAAAATGATCATTTTGTCGCATACTTCTGACAACTCAGTTAAGGTAAAAATAGCAATTGCAATGTTGGATTTAAGAATATGGAGATCATAGGAGATATTGATAAAGCTATTTCTCTGAGGTCACATGGGGGAAGTCTACTGTGGCAGACTCAGAAGAGAGCTGGAAACAGCTTTCAAAGACGTGTATTCCAAAAATAGAAGGTAAAAATTAGATCACAATTAAGGAAATTTTATATATACATATATTTTTTCCAACAGAGGGTTTTTATTCAGTGGGAGGGTAAAATCAGAATTTGTTAATAAGTTGATTGGAACGAGTCAAAAAATGGAAGAGAAAGGGGTGAAATTGCAGTAGCAATGCATTAAAGGTGAGACTATAGGCACCACATGACTGTAGATGGATGTTGTCTTATAAAATGCACAAAAATAATGACATAAAAAGGACCAAACATGAATGGCAGGGCAGAAAGAAAGGCAACGGTCAGATGGGAAAGGGGTGAACCTCGGAAACAAGGGGTAAACATAGATGCTCACTGAGTCCCCAAACTCCAAGGTTCTAATGTGTTACAGAATTTGGAATTGATTTATTTACCAAAAAATAAATTTTATGTCGTTTGAATTTTTTACCACAATAAAATTACTGGAAAATAAAGATGGTGAGAATAAATAGATTCTGTGAAGAAAAGGGCAAAGGTGATCCACAGCAAAGAGAAAGAAGGTGACGCGGAGCAGATAGAGAGGGGGATGGGTGACACGGCAGCACGGTGGGGTCTCTTCTAATCGTATTTCTTCGTTGTGCAAAATGGGAAACAAAGACCATCAGCTCAAACTAAAGATGGAGCTGTGTGCCTTGAGGAAAGGGATCAAGTAAAAAAAAATGAACATCAGGAAACACGGACAAGTAAATAAGCTGGGGAAACACAGCATGACGTGAGGGCTCCCTTGGGGACTAGTTATGAATTTTAAGCATCATTGTGTTTTTCTCTCTTCACGTTCTGCTACACTAGTGCAGCCACTAGTCAACAGGACTTTGCTTGGACCAGGCAGAATGCCGACGTAAAAGAAGGGCATGGCAGTGATGATTGGGAACACAGCAGAACTGAGGACAGTGAGGCCATGAACGGTTAGGAAGCGGGAGACCTGAGTTAAAGGCACATTCCTGAAGTTGCTCTCGGGAGAATCACCTGATGCAAAACAAGTGGAGACTCTGACGCTGAAAACTAAAACTCTGGAGTAGTTACAGAGGTATGTAATGATGAGGGAAGAATTATAGTAATGTAGTGAATGTTTAGTAGAACCCAGAAGACAAGATCACCCGAAGAAATGACCTGACTATCCAAAAAGTTAACATTAGGATTGTGATAGCTAGTTTTATGTGTCCAATTAACCAGATCTAAGGAACGCAGATAGGTGGAACACTACAGAGATGTCTATCTGGACATTTCTGGAAGAGATTAGCAAGTGAATTGATTAAAGGAGTAATGCACACCTGTCAACATGGACAGGTGTTAGCTAATCCTTCAAGGGCCTAACTAGAACAAACTGTGAAGAAGAATGGGGAGCGAACTCTCTCTCTGCTTAAGTTGATATGTCTATTTTCTCATTTCCTTAAATATCAGCACCCTTAGTTCTCAGATTTGGGGATTTGGATTGGGATTTGCACCTCAGCCCTGAACTTAATTATATTTCAGCTTTCTTGGTTCTTCTTTTGCAAAGAGCAAATCTTAGTTCCTGGTCTCCATATCTGCGCAAGCCAATTCCTATAATGGGTCTCCTGGTACATACTTCATTGACGGTTTTCTTGGGGAGCTCTAACATAATTATCTTTGCTATATTTTCCTTTATTATTTTTAAGTGACAAAAATTATTATTACCAGGAAGTGATGCTGACCAAAAGTCATAGGTTTCAACTTTCAAGAAATAAGAAAGGATTAATCAAATAGTATCCATCAAGGAACTTTCTAACCTAGTAAGAAGTAAATACAGAAACATAATGAAATATGGTAAGTGCTAACATAGAGCTATAAACAATGTACCATAGAATAACAGAGAAAAGGTTCACTGAGAAATACTCAATTGACATCAGTTAGGTGAATCAAGAAACTGTGGGTTTAGTCAGCATAGTGGGTCCCCCAAGAAAGAAAAAGACATGTCCCCTGGGAACCTGGGAATGTGACTGTATTTGGAGGAGTTTTTTCAGTGCAGCTGTAATTACAGATCTTGAGACAAGAGCATCTTAGATTACCAAGGGAGATTCTAGGTGAAACAACATAGCAGAGGCAAAATCATCCACACACCGAAGACGTGGAGACAGAGGCAGCAATTGAAGAAATGTGCTCGTAAGCCACAGATCACCCAGAGCCACTTAGAGTTGGAAGAGGTAAGGAAGGGAACCTCGCTGAGAGCCTCTGGGGGGAGTAAAGCCTTACTGAGGCCTTGACTTTGGTCTTCTGACCTCCTCAATTAGGAAAAAAAAAAAAACTTGTTATTTTACACCCTTCTATTGTGATAATTTATTAGAGAGACAGACACAGTGAAACAAATACAATAGAAAAAGTTACAGGGTTTCAATGAACTGAATATCAATAAAAGAAGAGAAATTTGAAAAGGCTAGATGGTAATGTATAGAGTGAGCTATTACTACAGGCAGTATGTTCAAAGCAAGAAGAATGAGCGAACAAGACCTATCACTCCTTTCTGGACATCGGGTTCTAGAATGTAAAAGTAGGCTATATGCCAAAAGATCTCTCATGAAGCAATGGATAGTTTAAAGGAGAGATACGTATATGACAATGACCAGGACACAGAAGTGTCACTCATGGTAATATGAAGTTCTGACTGGTGTAAGAAATATCTGGTAGCTGGAGGACCAGGTCACAAATAGTGCATTACTCTGGAAATTAATGGATAATGACTTACAGGTCTGTTTGAAGTCTGTTTTGAGCTACAGCTAATAACATCTCATGATTCACTGGCTAATAGGGAATGGCACAAAGAAAGAGAAACAGTTTTGGGTAAATGTTGAAAAACAGAACATGATTTTCACCTAGAAATCTCAAACAATGGTAGGAAATAATTAGTAAAATAGAAAATAACAGTGTTTCAAAAGGCAAAGTGGGAATTCATATCTGGATTTTTTTTTAAAGTGAAGGGCGGAAGGGAGATGGTAAATATAAACTGCAAATATAATGAATTTTTGTAGTCAATGGAACAAGTCAGAAAGAAGCCAAAAAAAAGTTGGACTGATTTCCTTGAGTGAAGTAATTTAAAAATTTAGCATTTCCTCTAGGCTGAATCACATAGATCATAAAGCAAGTTAATAAGTTAATTTTTTATCCACCTTTTCTTAAAATGAAAATGCCTACTCCTAGTGTGCCACAAATTGAAATTCTAATTTATAATGCAAATTGGGTAATAACATCAACAGTCAGTGAGCATTTGCCTATAATTAGTTTAACATATCATTTAACTAACACTTACCTAGGCTAAGTAATTGAACCTAAGGGCTGAGAAGTCCTGCTGAGAATCAGTAACTAAGTAAAAATAAAACAACAGAAACCCTGAGGGAATGTTACCTGAACACCCTAGTCCACCTCCACCTCTATCAGTCAATTTATGCAAAAGTCAAAAAATTCTTCCCTCTACCCTAAAATAAATTCAGAAATTTTCTATTTCCCATTGTCACTTTTCTCAAAATCTCGGGCTCAAAGGTTCAAGGTTCTTCTCTTTATCACTAAGAAAAGAACATAACTCTTTCTGGTACACATCTTCCAAATTTACTTACCCTACTCCCACTCATCATCCCTGTACAGCACTTTATTTTTAACTCCTTGACTCCAAAGCACTTTGCTTTCAATTATTCAAACTTATGAAAAAAATGAATGTTCTGGATTCCCCATACTTCATTCCCTTACAATACTACTTACCAACCAATCATTGCCTATATTAATTATTTGACATTTAATTTTGGTATTTAATTTGGAGTTTGTTCACAAGTAGATAAAAGTGTTACACCATCTCCAACTTCAGTGACTCCTTCCCCTCCTTTTTAAAATAATTCATATGAACATGTGGTACAAATTTTCAAAGATGCTTAAAATGAACAGTGAATGGTAAGTCTACTTCTCCTCTATGCTCCTTTTTTTTTTTATTTACAGAGTTAAAGATAATCAAGTTTGTATCTATGACTACATTTCTGTTTTCCCAGGAGGTTTTACTAAATTCCTAACACCATCATTTGTCTTATTACAAAGGAAACGGTGAGGGTGAGAATTCAACTTCATTAGATAATAATATGCCTTTTATAATAACAATAAAAACAAGATTGGGCTCATCTGAAATGAAGTAAATTTTGAAATAGCACAAGAAATGATTTAAATTAAGTTTAATGAATTTTCTTCAAAGTAAATTTTTTAAGTGAAAACAATTTAGCTAAGCTTAATTTAACAATTGGAGTTAACTCACTTATTTATCCACTTGCTCCTTCAACACACCTCAGATTTTTATTCTTGATCAATTATCTCTATGTTTCTTTATAAGAGCCTTGTCAAGTAGCTTCAACTTTCCTGGGGAAACCATTCTCACTCCAGTAAAAACTCACAGGAAATGATGCTCCTTGGGATAACGATGGAAACCTTAAAAGAATGTCAGTTTATAAAGTGAAAACCTAGGACTGTACAAGTTAAGCAGTCTAAATCTAAAAGTCTAATATTGAAAATGCTCAAAAATCTGAAACTTCTTAAATGCAACCTGATGCCATGAGAGGAAAACTCTGTGCCAGACCTACTGTAATTAGCTGCACTCAGAGCACAGACACATGAAAATACTGTGTAGAATTACAAGCACGGGGACTGGGGATGTAACTCAGTAGGCGCTTGCCTGGCAGAGGCAGGGCCCCAGATGTGACTCCCCAGCACCACAATGGCTAGGCATGATGGCACCTGTAGAAAATAAATGAATACGCAAGATATAAAAAGGCCTGCACCACTAAGTTTGGCTCAAAAAATGTTTCACTTTTTAAAAAAAAATTACAAATACGTGCAAATATTCCAAAATCTGGAAAAATTCAAAATAAATCTTTAGAATTTCTAATAATGGACGCCCAACACACACAGTGTAAATAACATGTTCAACTCTCTTAAGTAGTCCATAAACGAATGAATCTCTGCTCTACATAAAATTGAGCCCATGAAGAAGCTTTATATTGTGAAATCACCATGACCTTAAAACTCTAGCAAGAACAATAAAATTTTGAACAACTGACTCATTTCTCCCACTATCTACTTCCTAAGTCATATCTGTCCATTAACATAACAATACCTTTTGTTGTATGTATTTCTCTCTTGCTATTAAGAAATCAGCATGACCTTAAATACTATGGAAGGATCATGAAAACTTGGGAGCTGACCCACTTCCCCCACTAATGACTTTCTCTGCCATTTTCTGTCTGTTAGCGTAACAACATACTTTGTTGTGTGATTCCTGTCCTGCTTTCCCTCCATCCAATCAAAAATTCACAAAAAAATAGCGTCTATAACACAGCTTCATTAGCATCTTAATTCTTACACCTCTGTCTTCTTAGCTACATAGTGATTACCCCCTAATGAACTTCTTTGAATGCTCAGCGTTACAATGCACACAAGGTAGTTGGTGGACAAATACTTTCCGAAGACATTATCTGGAAGAATAACATCAATGTATGGGTTCCTGCAGTGAAGATGAAAACACAGATAGGAAAGGGAGACTGAAAGAATACTGTATTTTCATCCCTTGTAGATACCCAATGTAGAAAGAGTAAATAGAGCAACAGATTTCCATGTGACATGGCTAACGGTTAAATGTCAAAAATAAGCTTTCCCATGAAACACTCAGTGGTAATATATGAAAGTCTGAATCAAAGCTCCATTCAGATATTATTATTTCTCAGACAAACCCTACCCAACTTCCACCCCCCCATATCAGTCACAGATTTTTCATATTTGAAACTGACTTAAAAATGCATTAAAGACATAAAAGAAAAGCTTTAACCACCACTCATCTCTTTTGCTCCACCCTCCCAGACCAGGCAAAAGCCCTATCAAAGCTAGTCTTAAAAATAACCAATCTCGCAGTTCAGTAGAGAATATTATTTGATAATCTCTAGAATGGGCTTACCTTAGCTAAAACCATTTTACTATATGAAGTTTATCCAAGCATATTTTTCAAAGTTTCATTGAGAAGAAAAGAAGGGCCGTGTCTAGCAGCGGGGAGGGCCGGCACGAGAGTAGGAAGGGAGCACGGGGTAAAACCATCAAAAGCCACCTGTACACGCATCAACTCCTCAACCTACGCGGAACTGCCATGTATCACAAATGCACTCTAATGCGCTGCATAATTTGGGGGAAAAAGCAATGTGGCTTGAGCAGAGAGGAAAATGTACATGGCCGGTCCCACTAAAAAAAGTAATTCATGAGTAAAGACCAATTCATCATGAAGGAGCAGTGTCTGAGATGGAATTAAAATAAACACAGTGGTTAGTCTAACAAGCAGTAGGAAAAGGAAATGACTAGCACTAAGATTTTAGTTACCTAAGTAAGTATTTACAGGAGGAAATTGAACATTATTGGATCTTAGCTGGAAAAAGGGAAACAAAGAATGTTTTGAAATTTATTATTGTTGTTGCTTCATTTTTTAATCGTCTCTGTTCTGACGTGAGATGAGAAATTGTGAAAAGTAATATATATGTATAAATCAAAGTGACTATGGCAGTACCAAAACAAACATACAAAGTTATTGAGAAGAAATTAAGGTAGGACCTAAGATCATAGGCGCCACCCGCGCACTGGGTCCCAAGCACTGACGTGCACATGCACCACCTGCTAATCCCTTCAGAAGGCCAACTTTGATCTGACTCAGCAGGCCTGAGGTTCTGCACGCCCACAAAACTCTTGGTAACCTACGTTGCTGACCTGCAGACCACACGGTGAGTAGCAGGCGTAGCACAAAGCTGTGTCCACCCATTGTAGAGAAGCTTTCTGAAAGCTGCTCCAGCAGGACAGGAAAAGCACAAGTTATGTCATTATATCCACAAAATACAGAGATTAAAGTAAGCACGTGCTTACAAAGCAATGGTCAGGTATCCACACAAAGATAGGCAAATACGTATACACATACGGTAACAGTGTTTTAGAAGAATGAAAACTGACAACAGATGTTTAAAAATTAAATCATCAAAACAATTATAAAGTGGACACAATGTTCCCACTCAGTTGAGTAAATACACATTCATACTTAATTTCAAAACTGACCAATTTTCTGGGTTCTCTTTAGCATAGGAAAACTCCAAGCCTTATAGACAGATGTACCTGAAATCAGCAACATCTTAAAAAGGTTTAGCATTTCTGAAAATTCTGTAGCCATGGAGGAAAAAGTGTTTTTCAGGTTTTTATTCTTTTCTTCTTAGTGTGAATAAAGGAAGAGAAAAGTAAGTAATCTAGGTGCGAATAAAATAAACATATAAATAAGCATATTTGCTGAATCTAAGATAGCATTTCCCCTTCTGAATATTAATTATATCATATGAAAATTGGTTTGCTCATAAAACTATTTTATGAGAAATTTCAAAATAAAAATTATGTAAATGCTTAAAAAGAAATGAAAACAATCAACTGGCCTAAGATAAACTATACTCAATACATCTTCATGGAAATCTAACTGTAATGTCTACCAGGGGCCCTGTGAACTATTTAGAAAGTTTTACAAAAGGGCCTTTCGGTAGTAAGTAATAGATAGCTAAGGGGAGTTTGGCAATGGATTTCAAAAAGTGGTTTTCTACACATTTAAGTAACGGCAGTTCAACAGCCTTTCCCCACTCATCACTCTCCAGAGAGGCACGTGGACCTGCGGTGAGGCCTTCCCACTGAAGGAAACCCACAGCAGGAGGAACTTAGAAAATTAATTGATTAGTGCCCTGTGGTTCTCTCTATATTGTAAAAGCTACCATCTATTTTAAGAGAAATGCCCTGTCTATAGTGGAGCTCTTTGTGCTACCATAAATGAAGATGTGTTTATATTTTATACAAGATATATTTCAACAGCAGGAGCCCAAAGTAAATACCATGTATGAACTCTGCCAAGTGGAACTAAAAGAGTTCCCTCCTTCCTAATCAAAACAATTTAATGATTCTGTTTAGAACATCCTAAGCTCTGAAATATACACATTCAATGGTTACAGAGACACCAGGTAAATGTTTAGGAATGTCCTCTTCATGAAAACAGTGGTTAAAACACAAAACCTGCCAGCTTTGCAGACACATGTAAGTCTAGCCTTCTGGGAGGCTGAGGCAGGAGGATTTTAAGTTTGAGACCAGCCTTTAAAAAGTTGTGACTTAATGAGACATTGCCTCAAAATAAAAAATAGAAAAAAACTGCTGTGGATATAGCTCAAAGGCTGCAGAGGGCCCTGGGTCCAATCCCTACTATTGAAAACAAACAAAAAAATGCAAAATCTCTGCTTATCTGTAATTCTATAAATGTATGTGGCTTGATTAATATTTTTACCACAAATAATTTCATCAGAATTTCACTTTTAAATTTTATTCTCTACTGAGAACCATATGGACAACAGAGAAAACAGTCTACTCTCTCTCCTTTCATTGTCCATAAAAGTCATTCTACACTACTCTCCTGAAATAATGTATATTTTTTATTAATTAGAATCCTTAACTATATGCTGGGTTTGAAAATGAATTCAACTTAACGAATTCAACAACTCTGTTGCATGCTGTTACTGCTCCTTAAAACTTTCATCAGAAACCTGCTAACTTCCTAACAGAAAGCCAAAAACACAGTTCTACTCAGTCTTCTCTGTTCAAATGTCATATGGTTACCTACAACAAAACTCGTAAGTTCATATTGGAAATCTTCTAAGCTTTAGTAACCAACTCTCATCTCAGTCTCCAGTTTTTGTCATTAGATTCTGTTTCTTTTTATTCTTAGCCTCAGAAACCCCAGGCCCTTCATAATTACCAATGTTGAGTGCACTCGTGCCCCAGAAACACACACAACCTACAATTAAGTTTATTTTATACTCCACAAGCACATCCCTCTTTTCCCAGCCTGAAATGTAGTTGTTCAACGAAGGTCTAGGACATTCTAAACCATGATCAAATTTATGTGAATGATAGTGTTAAAATCTCAAGGATTTTTTTCTAGAAAGTGAAACTTATTAATTGAAGTGAACGATAAATAACTTCACTAAAGTCACATTGCCATGAGCAAATCCAGTTTCCTGATTCAGATTTCATTTCAGCCATGGTATTAAGCATCTGTTGTCACATATAAGTTGATCACATTATGAAGAAAATATAAGAAAATGAAAGAAGAGAGAACAGACTTGAATATTTGTATGGGTACTATAACCATAAACTTTTAAAATAATATGCAGTAGATAATTGAGAAATAGAAACATTATAAGTATTAAAATGACATAATGACACCAAAAATACATGACAACTGGCCACACACAAAATACTCTAACATATTTTAAATAATAATTATACTCTTTCTTATATTTTTTGCCTTTTACAGTGACTTTTTCCATTTATCTTATTTTTAAATACACACACACACACACACACACGAATTCCAAATTCTATAATATATTAAAGACAGGGGGTTTGAGGAATCATGCTGGGCACATTCCCAAAAGAAATAAAGTCTGTCTTATATTTTAGCAAGAAAAAAAATCAAATAATGAGAAAGAAAAATGATTTTGAGGAAAAAGAAGAAAATGAAATAATAAAAAGGAATTTATAATATTTTAAGTGACTTTGAAAGTACAAAATAAGTTGATGAATGCTGAATTCTAGTCAAAAGTCAATTAGCTCAAGATGATACTTTTTTCATAATTTTAATAATTAAGGCCTTTGCTAGTAAAAAGAGTAATGGCAACTACCATGTACAAAAACTAACTTTTTCAAGGTTTAATGACATCTTAAAGCATAGGCCAATTTAATGCTAAAGCAAAATGGAAGAAAGAAGCCTAGGGATATAGTTTTCATATAAATAGTTCCCTCAACAATGAGTTATATCATCCGTATGTAAATCTTTTTTTAATCCAAGTTCTCTGAGAAAAATCTTTCAGTGCTACAGAAACACCCGAAACTTGGTTTATTTCTGTGCATCAAATAACCATATACTTCCCTACTTTGTTTTCAAAGCAAATACCTTTTTTTAGAAGCATGGGTGTTTTCTCCCCCTCGTGATATCTATTTGTTACCACAACCCATGGCTCTTAACTTGCGTCCCTGGTTTTTGTCCAGATTTATAAATACCTGACTTGGAAAGACCCGTCTGTGAGGCTTCACGTTCGCCTCTCTGTAATTTTGCACGTTTCCTATTCCCTGCTAAGAATTCCCTCTTGCCCTGCTTCCTTGACATCGTCCTACTTAGACAGTCTTTAAATCATTAGGTAATTCATTTCACCGCCAGTAATTCATATGTAGCCTTTGTCTTTTCCCAAAATGTGCATTCCCCTTGCACAACTTCACCTACACAAATCTCTCCTTTTGTTATTCCCAAAGCTGCATCTCCACTCAGATTTGTTCTGCATGCTGGATTCCCATTTCCAGTGGACAGCTGAGCATCTCAGTGTAAATGTCCCTGAGGCAATGCACGTGCGACACTACCGAAACAAAATGTGTCTTCTCTCTAAAACTCTTTCCATCCTCTTAAATCCTTCTTACTGTAAGTTGTTTCAGTCTAGAAATCTGAAGAACCTCTTGAACTTTCTTTCAGCAATGCACCTCAAAACATACTTCTGTGTCTCAAAAATTTTACCACCTCAGTCACTCTCAAATAAATCTTTCCTTCTCCATCACTTCTGATATTGCTGTGGTCCACAGCCTTATAACATCATGACTGACTTGTCCCAATGGACACTTGAATGAAGGACATAACAGTAGCTACCCTTCAACTGGACTTTTACTCTAAGTTTTCCACCTAGAGTCAACCACAGTGCATAATATTAAGTGCAAAATTCAAACACGAAAAATTTGTACGTTTTAAATCACTTTCTGAGTAGCACAACAAAATGATAAGCTGTCTCCCTCTGCCTAATCTGGAAAATGAATCATTATTTTGTCTACTTTGTCTATAATGTATATGTACCCATGCAAAGTTCAGCTAGTAGCCATCTCGGCTATCAACAGAGGACACAGGGTCCAGAACTACAGTTTCAGAAATCAGCTTGGGGCCCTGGAATATATATATTCCTAGCAAATAACAGGAGACTCCTGAACTCATATATCTCCACCGACAAAAGTATAAATAAAAATAAGAAAATTAAAACTATAATCTTTATCCAAATGTAGATGCTCCTAATACTTTATGTTTTTACATAATTATTTTTTCCATAGCTTATTTTCCTGTCATGTATAATCTTCCCTCTAACCAAATTCCACAAAGGACAGAGTGAGGTTGTCCAGGGTAAAGGATTAAACATGATTCTTTTGTTTTTCTTGTTTAAAATTCCTGTGTGGATTCAACACTGCTTTCAGGTTTGAAGTTCAGAATCCATAGCACAGCACAAACCACTGATAGACTTTGTGTCCACCTCCTATCCCTCTGTATGTTCCTACCAGTTCCAACTGGCACGTCTTTGAATTTAAGACTTTAATGAGCATATCTGTCATGAACTTGACTGCCTTTCAGTTTCTTTTGCTGCCCCAATGCTGAAGGAAAAACTTATTCAAAGACATGCTCTTGATTACGTGTTCGCAATAGGGCTAAATTCATGCATTCTGAAATAAACAGAGATCTGGATTTCAACTCTCAATCTGTTATTTACCTCAAGGCTAAAACAGCCTTTCTGACCTTCAACTTCTACCAACTTTGTAACAAAGTTCTACCCTGTTCAAAGACTGCCAGCATAAACAAGCAATGGATGTTCTCAACAAGGGGTTAGTGTGCTTCCACGCAGCCATCTGCCAACATCTGGGGGCATTTTTGGGTGCTGTGGCTGGAGAGGAAAAGGGAAAGATGCTACTAGATGCCAGGATGCAACTAAGCTTCCTACAATGCACAGGATATCCCCTCACCACAAAGAATTATGCTGCCCCACATATCAGTAGCACCAGGAGGAGAAAGCCAGAGGCAATGCAGTCATACTTCTATAGTACTGCAGGATTTTAGTGCTTGCTCAGTGACACTAATGATTTCCAACTTCTTACAGAATTTGAATTTGTGCTACTTCTTTTATCATGTATTTCACATGCGGTGTGTTAGATTATTGTTTATCAGGCAGGGACTCCCTGTTTCATCTGAATCCACAAGAGACATATGTTCCTCCACCCACTGGTAATGTTTTACCAGTGGAACACAAACCGAAGCAACAGTGGACCAATCTGAGCATCATCACAGAGCGTGTGGGCATTTGGTCTTTGACACTCTCTCCTGAGCTGCTTTTTCTTCACTTGAGCCTCAAATCAGAGAGAGAGGGAGGGAGAGACGGAGAGAGAAAGAGAGAGGGAGAGAGAGAGAGAGAGAGAGAGAGAGAGAGAGAGAGAGCGAGAGAGCAGACCCACAGGCACACCCATAAGCCAGAGCTCCGAACAGATTATCAGGATGCAGAGTTTGGAGTATATAACATGAATCAAGCTTAGATCGGCCAAATTTCAACTGATTGCAAACACACGAGCATGAAATAAATGTTCATGTCACTGAGATCTCGAGCTGTGGCATAGTGGTAACTGACTAATGAACTGCATGCTCCTTTGATACAATATTTCAGCAATAAACATGCTAAGATAACTTAGCATGAAGATAGATATATTTGCTACCAGAATTGAATTCATCACAGCAGGATATAAAATATTAACATTACCATCCCCTGTTAAGTGTTTTCTTCCCTTCACTTTGAATTTAAGCTTATATAATTAAGTATGAAAGATTTAATTTCCAATGGAAAATGAGTCCAAAAGGTGAGTAAAATTTGACTGTTGACTAGGAAAGCACTCAGAAGGCACAGGAGAGGTATATAAAAAGAAACCCAGCAACAGCTGAAATGGATTTTTTTTTTTTTACTATATCATATAATTAGAAAAAAAGATGCACATTAAGCTCAGTTTCTCTAGAGGGTGAAGGCAAAGCAATTCCACTAGGAATGTTTTTTCCATAATAATATTATCTACAGTTTAGTTGCTTTGCTATATATCCTATCTCTTTGGTTCTTATTTTCTGGTCGGGTTATGTGCTATGGTTAGACTGAAGATTAATGTATAATCCTTCATAAAGCCCCATATGCAATGTATGCTAGAAACAGAAACACTATGGTAGTTACGTGTACATGTTTTATTAAGGAAAAGGCATTCCCTCAATTCTTTAGTTTCTGCTACTATCTTAGTTTCTATTACACCACCAATTTTTGTATTTAATAAAATAGTTTTCATCAACTTCATTTCTTGTAGCCACTGAAGGCTGGTTTCACGACTTCAACAGTATTGACTAGGAAAGCACTAGGAAAGGCAAACATTCTTTTGCTTCCCCCCCACCACCCCCACACACTTTTTAGCACCTATAAAGGATCAGAACTGTTACAAGTGGTCATTCTAATTAAGCACAGGAAAGCATTTTTCTGTAAGTTAAAAATCAGCATAGTTCTTCCTTACATTGTTCTCCTTGTTTATATGAGCATAATCACGGTCTCTTGAAAGCAAGCACGGGGTAAGATGGAGAACTGGCAGACTTCGGCTCAACTGTCACAGGAGAATTACTCATAAAATCACATGTACAAATGTACATTCCCCCTTACACAAGCAAATAAAAGAGTTGAAAACTTGCATGTTACTATTCCCACTATTCTTCTGGAGATTGGCAAGCCAAGTTCATAGTTAATATTCTATAAAAGCAAAAAAAAAAAAAAAAAAAAAAAGGTTGGTCTGAACTCAGGGACCTGAATGGTTTTGGTGCTGCATTCTTTCAATCTATACTATGAGCACTATGTATAATAAATGTACACCATGACTTTGTTAGAAGAGAAACAGATTTATAAAATATGAGATATGCAAAATATCTCCCTCAAAAGTGACTTATGTAAGTTTTTATATTAAGCAATCGACTTTATTTTTGCTGAACAATCACAATGACATTGGGCCTGGACTACAGAAGCAGAGTTTCAGCAAGCCTAACCTCTCTACAGTCCACCTGGTGGCTGTCAACTTCCAACTTTCCCAAGCTCATCTCAAATTTAATATAAGCAACAAGGGTTTTAGAATGAAAAAGATCTGCAATATTATATCATGCAGAGTGAAGATGCAGTTAATGAGCAATAATTAATCATAAGAGCTTGCTTCAAACTACATTCCTGTTGAGAATTATGCAGAGTTTGTGAAATTCATAGCTTGGGGAGTTCTAAAAAAATAACAGAAAACATTTTTCCACAGCACCCTTACTCAACCAGCACTGCTAAAAGATGAAGCATCTTAGCCTGAAAGAAGAGAGACGGCTGTCATAAACAGGTTCCTTACTATTCCTGCAGTATAAATAAAATTCGGAACTGCCTGTTTAAGCTCCTTTTCTTTGCAAGCAGTATTCTGTTTTGAAGCTTTGTTGATGGATGCCAAACTCGAAATATCACCTGTGAAGGAGATAAGACTGACGTCTACAGGAAGGTATATGACTATGTCATGGCTAAGAAGATTTGCTACAACAACTTTACAGCAGCCAGAAAAAATATTCTTGCTTAATATCAAATATATGGAAATAAAATGAAATATACCAACTAAACTGCAATTAAATTATAAAAAAGAAGAAGAAATTTAAAAATGTTTCCTTACTAGGAAGCATTCTGCAATCAATCGTGCTATGTTTCTCTACATAAAAAAAAAATTAATCATCCCACTGTCCAAATCAGACTTGGATTACAGGGCTAACCACTCTCCATGGTAAGTAGTTATCCTCTTCCTTTTTAGAATATGGACGTCATAGGGGAGGGGTCTCTGCATCAGGGGTCCATGTACCTTCAGTGCCTCACAGAATCTCCAGGTCGAGAAAAATAAAAATAAAATAAAAGTACTGGCTCAGGGTTTCCTCGCAGATTCCTCTCTGTGAGCTCCTTCTCTAATAAATCCTCTTTTTACTCTCGCACCCCCCCCAAAAAAAAAATGGTAATAGTAATAAAACGAGTTCATCCTGTTGAATTTAACACTCACTTGATCTCATTTTCCCAACTCTTTACTGTGATGGAACTAAAAACCAAGATGCAAATGCTACTCCAAAAACTCTTCTGCCACACAGTAGCAAAATTCAGGTTCTTCTTATCAAAGGGTATTGCAGGTTCTAGAAACTGCTAATAAATACTACCTTAAATATATTCTCTTATATAATAGAAGTGACAAGAGAATCAATCTTAAATAATGACAAATCCCAGCAAATTCTGTATTTAATAAATATGCAATTTAGACAATGAACAGGAGGGTACAGAAGTGTAGGTTAGGATAACGTGTGAACAGGGAAGCTTTCTGTCCAAACGATTTGAAGAACAGTATTTTGTTTTATGGTAAAACAAACTCACATGACATTAAATTTAACATTTTTTGTAAATATATGAATTTCAAATTCTGTAACACATTAGAAACATGGGGTTTGGGGAATGAGCTCGCATCTATGTCCACCCCTTTTTCAGAGGTTCACCCCTTTCTTATCTGACCTTTGCCTCTTTCTGCCCTTGCCATTCATGTTTGGGATTTTTTTAAGTTATTATTTTTGTACTTTTCATAAGACAGACACCCATCTATAGTCAGTCTTTTGTGCTTGGTCCATTTCACTGAGCATTACTGACTCTAGATGGCCCCAATTTTCATTCAAATGTTTCATATTTGTCTTTATGACTGCATAGTATTCTAGTGTGTATAGGTATCACATCTTCACATCTTCAACCATTCCTGTATGGACGGGCAGGTAGGTTGCTTCAAGAATTTGGCTATCACGAAGTGTGCTATGAACATGGATATGCATGTGTCTTGTTGGTATAACTTTATTTCTTTTGGGAACATGCCCAATAAGGCTGTAGTTGAATCACATGGAATTTCCCCTCTCAGCCTTCTAAGGAATCTCCAGACTGCTTTCCACTATGGTTGTACCAGATTGCATTCCCACCAGCACTGGTGTAGAATTCCTTCTTTTTCCACATCCTCGCCAACAATTGTTTTTTGAGTTCTTGAAGCAGGCCATTTTTAAGTGGAATGAGGTAAAATCTAAATGCTGTTTATTTTTGTGTTTCTCTGATGACCAATGATGAACATTTTTTCATATGTGTGTTGGCCATTTATACTTCTTCTTCTGAGAAGTTTCTTTTCATTTCAGTGGCCCACTTCTTGAAGGGGTAATTTATTTTAGGGGTTTTTATGTATTTCAGGTCCTTGTATATTCTAAACATTAATCCTTTGTCTGAAGTGTTACTGGTGACTATCTTTTCCCACTCTGTGGGTTCTCACCTTGTTGATGTTTCTTTTGCTCTGCAAAAGCTTTTCATTTTAATGTAGTCCCATTTGATGATTCTTGCTGACATTTCTTGATTTTCTGAGCAGCTGGTGATCTGTTCAGAAAATCCTTTCCTGTCCCTATGTCTTACAGGATTTTATTTATTTATTTATTTATTTATTTATTTTTGTCTGCTAGTAGTTCGGTATTTCTGTTTTGATACCTAATTCTTTGTTCCATTTTGTTCTGATTTTAGTGTGTGGTCACAGATATGCATCTAATTTCATTCTCCTGCATGTGGAGATCCAGTTTTCCCAGAACTATTTGTTAGAGATGCTGTCTCTTCTCCAGTGGACTGTTTTGGACCCTTTGTCAAAGATCAGTTGACTAAAGTTGTTTGGGTTTATTTCAGTATCCCCAATTCTGTTCCACAGGTCCTCTTGTCCAGTCTTATACCAGTAACATGTAGGTTCAATCATTGTTGCTTTGTAGCATTTTTTTTTTTTTTTGAAGTCTTGGATTATAATTCCTCCAGCTTTGCTCTTGTTACTCAGAATTGTATTAGAGGTTCTGAGTCTTTTCTGGTTCCATATACATTTTAAGGTGGGTTTTTTTTTTCTAGTTCTGTGAAGAATATGGTTGGTATTTTAACTGGTATTGCACTGCATCTGTAAAGCAGATTTGGGAGCACGGCCATTTTGACAATACTAGTTTTTCCTACCCAAGAACACTGGATGTCTTTCCATTTTCTAAAATCCTCCTCAATCTCTTTCTTTAAGGGTTTGTAGTTTTCTTTGTATGGGTCTTTCACCTCTTTGGTGAGGTTTACTCCTAAGTATTTTATTTTCGTTGTTGCTGCTGCTGCTATTTTGAAGGGGCTGGTTTTTGTTTTGTTTTGTTTTGTTTTGTTTTTTTTGCTTTCTTTCTCTTTAAAGCCATTATTGGTGTACATGAATGCTATTGATTTGTGGGTATTAATTTTATGACCTGCTACTTCACTAAATGTATTTGCTAGTTCTAAGAGTCTTTGGGTAGATTTTTTTTTTTTGGGGGGGGGGTCTTCTATATAAAGTATCATGTCATCTGCAAATAAGGACATTTTTACTTCTTCCTTTCCAATGCATGCATATTCCTTTTATTCCTTGCTCTTCCCTGATGGCTCTTGCAAGAATTTAAAGCAATATGTTGAATAGTAGGGGTGGCAGTGGGCATCCTTGTCTTGTTCCTGAGTTTAGCATGATTGCTTTCTGCCTTCCTCCATTTAGGATTAAACTGGCTGAGGATTTGTTAAAAATAGCTTGAATCATGTTGAGGTAGAGTCCCTCTATTCCCATTTTCTTCAGTCTTTATCATAAATGAGTGCTAGATTTTGTCAAATGCTTTTTCTGCATCTACTGAGATAGTCATATGGTTTTCATCTTTAAATCTGTTAATGTGGTGTGTTACATTTATTGATTTGCATATGTTGAACCATCCTGCATGTTTGGGATGAAGCCCACTTGGTCATGTTGTATAATCTTCTTTATGATTTGCTGCATTCTGTTGGCAAGGATTTTATTAAGTATTTTTGCATTTATATTCATTAGGAATATTGGCTTATAGTTTTCTTTTTTCTTGGGTCTTTGTTTGGTTTTGGAATTAGTTATACTTGCTTCAAGAAATGAACTGGGCAATTTTCCTTTCTTTCCAATCTCTTGAAAAAAAAAAGTCTGGTGAGCATTGGTACTAAATCCTCCCCAAATTTTTTATAGAATTCTGCAGGGAGTCCATCAGGTCCTGGGCTCTTCTTGGTTGAAAGTGTTTTTATTATTTCCTCAACTTTATAGGTGAATATTGGCCTATTCGGATGTTTAATTTCTTCTTCAGTTTTAGTAGTCAATTCATTTGTTAGTCATTCATTTCTTTTAGATTTGAATTTATTAGAGTACAAACTTTCAAAGTAACTTCTTATTATCCTTTGGATTTCCTTATTTGTTTTTCATCCCTGATTGTACTGACATCAATTTTCTCTTTCCTAATTTTTTTGTCATAAGTTCAACAAGGGGTTTATTAATCTTATTTTTTTTCAAAAAAAACACAATTTTTTGTTTCATTTATTTTTTGTATTTTTTTTAGTTTCTATTTCATTGATTTTGCGCTCTGATGTTTATAATTTCATTTCTTCTGTTAGGTTTGGAATTGGCTTGTTCTTGTCTTTCTAGGGGCTTGAGCTGTGAGGTTAGATTATTCATTTGATATTTCTCAGTTCTTTTTATGTGTGAATTTATGGAATTTTCCTCTTAACACTGCCTTCATTGTGTCCCCGAGATTGCACTGTGGTGTGCTGCCACTGTCCTTTGTCTCTGTGAACTTTATTTCTTCCTTGATTTCTTCTGTAACCCAATATTTAGAAGAGTGTTGTTCAGTATCAGTCTCCAATGGTTTGAGTTGTATCTTTTGATTCTGTTGTAGTTGATTTCTATTTTCATTCTACTATGATGTGACAAGGTACATGGGATCATATCAATTTTCTTATATCTGCTTATGATTACTTTGTGACCTAGAATGTGGTCTATTTTGAAGAATATTCCATGAATAGCCGATAAAAATGTGTATTCTGTTTTTGTTGGATTAAAAATTCTGTACATGTCTGTCAGTTCCTTTTCTTCTATGATCTAGTTCAGATCAGCTCTGTCTTTGATAATTTTGTGTCTAGTTGACCTGTCTTCTCAGGATACAGTGCTGTTAAAGTCCCCCACTATTACGGTGTTAGAGTTTATGAGTTTTTTAAGTCCAGTAGCTTTTGTTTTATACATCTGGGTGCACCATTGTTCCGGGCATAAATGTTTATGATTGTCAAGAACAGTAGTTTTACACATAACTTCTGGCAACTATCTGCTTTTATGATAATAATTTGTGTTTATATTTTATAGAAAATTTTCACCTAGTATTTCATGGGTAGATTGTATTTGACTAAGAAAATTCGAAAGGCAAATACCATTCAATCAGTGATGGTGGTGGTAGCATTGGTAGGAGCTATCAAATGGTATTATTAGGAGTGTTATTAATCTTGAAAAAATTGAGAATATTGTTTCCTACTATAATCTGCCTTTAAACAATATTGTCACATATGAGATTCAGTAATACAAAAACAATTATAAGTATAAATACCCTTACTAAAAAAAGAGATATATTAGAAATGACTAAAAGTAAATTTAAAAGTTGAGTTCCTCAACTTAAGGTTTTTCTGTGTAATTTGCTCAGCTTCCATAAACGTTCTTAGTAATACCAGTTTAGAAATGGATGTTACAAAAAACCCTAGAGGCAACTCCTTAAGAATCACTCTGTATCAGTCATGGTTTAAAAGACCTACCATGGATTTCTTTATTTGATTCTCATAACAACTTTTTCAACTTTAGTATAGCTGTTACCTTCACTTTGCAGGCAGGAAAATTGAAGCCAGAAACCTTAAGTAAGTTGCCTAAGATTATAAACAGGACTTAGAGCTGCACCTGGATGATGACTTTTAAGATCATGCCCTTAAGCTATACGGTAAAGAATAAAAAATAAATCACTATTCTATCCATCTAGGTATCATACTGATTTACACTGAAAAAAAATAAATTGAATATCTTCTATAGATTAGACCCTGTGCTGAGGGAAATAATATACTCATGGTTAAAAATACAGCCCTTGTTCTAAGGAAAGTAACTATTGAAGGAAAGAGAACTATGGAAGTAGAATCCGCTGGAAGAGAAGTGAAATGAACAAGAACTAATTTTGAATAGATACAACAGTGATGTAGCAGACCCTTAACGCTATGGATATTAGATAGCATTTTAAGGGGAAAGAAACTGAACAGCACTAAAGAACTTTAAATTGGAAAATGACACCAGAAAGTCATAATTTAGAACCTTAACTTGTTAGGTTAGTTGGGATCAGAAAAGGACAAAATCAAGAGTTGTTAGTCCTGTCAAGAGGCTGTTGTCTTCACAAAAGTATCAGGAGGAACACAGGGGGGGGGGGAAATATGTTCTGAGTATAGGATGGAATAGTCGAACACAAAAATAGAAAGATGAAAAAATGAAGAAAGTTAGAAAGAGTCAGATGACAGATCAAAATAAGGTCCCAGACATGAAATGAATAATGGACAGTTTTGAAAATGGAGAAGAAAAGACCAAGCTGCAAACGGAACAAATAACTACTAGTCGTGTTCTCCTAGCAGCGCTCTTCATCAAATTGCTGGCCAGCATGAGAAAATGGAAGGCTGCACTGTTAGCACCTGACAGCATCGTTCTAACTTCTCAATACACCCAGAAAGAGTCAACTGCCATAAGATCGCAACACAATTGAATAAACCAAACTGAACTAAATTAATGTTCCTAAACTTTATACCAAAGGTCCATTAATCTGCTTCACAGTGAGGATTAACTGCATGAAATGCATGAAAGGACTATATTTAAAGCTGAAATTATAATAAATACTCAGAGAAACATTATCTTCCAACAAAAACAGCAGGTGGTTCATGATCATCAGCAAAAGAGGAAACTTAAAATGGCATTAAACATAAAAAAGAAATGTTAAATGTTAAATCAGGTCCTGACCCAAAGGGATAATTGCAACAGAATTTTCTTTTGCACAGCATCAAATGAAGAATCATTTAAGAAGAAACATCTGAGTATAAAATCTCACAGAATGTTCCACATCCAGCTTCTATAATCAAAAGATAATCTATTAAATATTACAATACTCCATTGGTTCTTTTTTTTTTTTTTGGTTTGGTTTTTGTTTTTCAAATAGAAGGTTATAGTCATCAATGCCTCATGGAACCGATCAAAATTGGATTTGCAGACTTCTACAGTATGTTGACTATCACTTACAATAAAATCAGAATGAGGAAGGGAAATTGTCTGAAAGGACCATTGAGCCAGGTAATAGATTCAGTCTAATATATCCACACAGCAGGAACCAAATTAAAATGTAGATGGAATTCTAATATAGTCCAGCTGGAAAGACTTGCTCCTGTTTCTTACAGAGGCTTTTTGCTGTTTGCAAATAGCTAAGCTTAAGGACATAAAATTGGCTACATTAATTATTTTAGACACTTACATATAGAAACACGTGAGTCAAAAAAGCACCCAGGTCATAGTACTCAAGATAAAAAGGGCAAAATATACAAGCTAGAACAATTCCCTCACCTGAGTCGAGATCAGATCATAAATTAACATTTGCATGATTCAAAATAAAGCACATGATTTCTGTGGATCACAAATCATAGACTTAAATTCAATATGCCTCCCAAGGCACCTAAATTTTTCCAAATAAAGCAGAATACATTGTACTATGGCCCACCTTTCTTTTCTTGACCAATTCCTCTGCCTCGTCACCTTTCCCGACTGAACAGGCATCACTACCAGTCTCGCTGGTGTTCCTAAGGAAGGGACACATTGGTACTTCTGAGCACATTTTTTTCCTAACTTTTAAGAAACTCTTTGACAGAAATGAGAAAATCGCATGGGATTTAAGAAAAAAAATCTGACTGCCTTACTCAATAAAAGAAAATTATAAGAAAATAAAGGGGAAAAAATGAGAAAGAGGTGAGGCATAATCAACTCTTCTAATCATTCCAGTCAATGAAAAATAATAAAACACGTTAAAAGACAGAAAAACATACTTCAAAATCTATAGTATTTACTATTTGTTGGAAACATATGAATATAAATTCTCATATAATTAGACTTTTTAAAATGTTGAGCATTGTATTTCAATTGTTATCTAAACTGTTGAATAGAAAGAAAGAACTCTGATGATCTTTGAAATCTGGGGAAGTTTTTTCAAATGGATCTTACTACTTGTAACAAATTCTTAAAATTAAAAGATACTAGCCATGAAAAAAATAAACATTCACTTGTAGAGAATTTATTGGCTAAATTTTGTAGTGAGATGTATTAAAAATAGAAATAAATAAAAAGAATTAGACCAAGCACTTCAGAAATTTAAACCACATTTATAATTCCTTCTTAGGACCAAAGAGAACAAGCACCACAAACCAGCTGCCTTAATAGCAACTTATTGCCAGTCATTTCGTGAGGATGGAAGTCTGAAATCAAGGTGTCATCGAGATTGGTTTCTTCTGAGGACTGAGGGAATGCATGCTCTGCATCCATCTTGTAGCTTCTGCTAGCCTCAGGTGCTCCGTGGCTTTTGCTTGTCATATGCCCTGTTATCTCAGCATCTTCTGTCCCGATGAATCTCTCTGTGTTTTATAACTGGCATCAGGCAAACAGAATGAGGATCCACCCTTAACAGTTCATTTTAAGTGGACTGCTTGTGTAAACACCTAATTTCCAAATAAAGTTATATTCTTTGGTAATGGAGGTAAAGATTCCAAAATACCTTGTCCTCTTTCTTTTTTCTTTTTGGTGGTGCAGGGGAGTGAGAAAGGTAGGAGATGCAATTCAACCCAGACCAACTTTTTTTTTAGGCTAGACTGAATTTTCTATCAAAATGTGTTCTGCCCTCCCTGTGTAAATATTAAAGAGCACCATGTGTTGACTTTAAGTGTGGCCACAGGACTTTGGCACATGAGATATGAGTGGAGCAACGAGCCAGACTTCTAAGCAGAAGCATCTGGAGCCACCATCCTTGCTCTCTGCCACTAAGGTATTAGCATCTCAGGCAAAGCCTCTCCTGCAGCCTAAGCAGGAGAGACTCCTACTCACATAGGTCTTGGGCTCCTTGTGGAGGTGATCCACTGATTCTAAGGTCACTGGGACTATGGCAATTCTAGTCCAAACAGCTTCAATAACATCAAAGAAAAAAATCAAAAGTAAAATGGATCATTATCTAAAACCAAATTTAAAGGAAACTTCATAAAAATCTGTGCAATACAGTAAAAGATCTAATCAAAGGAAAATATATCCTCTAAAATGTTTTCATTAATGAGAATCAAATTTAAAGTTTAAAAAAAGTAAAACAGACACATGTGAAGAAAAATTATGAAGTAGCCTTTTCATAACAGAATGTTTAAAACTTTTTTTTTTAAACAATGCACAAGAAAGAACTGGAAAGGCAGGAGCCAGGGATTAGGTGCACAGAGGCCCTCTTCCTCCAACTGGCTTCCAGGGCTAAGAGCCTCCTCAGCATGAATTCATGCAAGAATTAATCTATGGGTGAGGTCAGCATCTTCGTGATCCAGCTGTCTCTTGAAATACCCAGGGACATACCCAGTAGGGTGTTTTTTTTTTTTTTTTTCTAATTTCTTAGCTGTTTCTCAGGCCAATCAGATTCATGGTCAATACTAATCACAAGTCCACCCTTTAACAACCTGATATCCAAACACTTCTCCTTCAAACATACTTAATCCCTGATTAAAACTAATGTAGGAGCTTGGGAGAGTCGCTCATTGATTACAGTATTGGCCTCAGAAGCTCAAGGCCCCAGGTTCCACCCCACAGCACCACTGTGCCTTGTGACGCCCGTACTGAGGAGGCCAAAGCAGGAGGACTGCCATAAGTTCCCAGCCAGGCTGAGCTCCACAGTGAATTCAGGACCAGCCTGAACTAGAGTGAGATCCTGTCTCAAGAAAAAAAAAATGTAGAATTCTTAGAAAAAGGGAATTAACAGAATGTATGTGTATGAACATATGCAATTATTAGGATGTCTTACATCAAGAGAGTCCAAATGGCCATATGCAGAGAAAGACAGAGGATAAAGTAGGTATTCAGATTTAAAGATGGAAGAACACCAGCGGACTACTCAAGGTCTGGAAGTTCACTGCAGAAGAGCCAAGGAAACGTTGTCCTGCAAGTCAATATCCACTGGGGAAGGCAAATACTGGAAGCCTGGAGCAAGGCTGCATTGGAGACAAAGCCAAGAGGCAAAGCAGGAGCCGGAGCTCTCCAAGAAGAAGCGCTGACGCCTTTCTTCTTTCCAACCTTTCATTCAGTGCAAGTTCTCAGTCCATTCTCGAGGCCATTAACTTTTGGGGCGGGCCTTCCTTCCTCATTTTGCTGCTCCACATGTCAGTCACTCACACCCAAAACTCCACCCTACCAGTCAGCTGAGTGTCTCCTAGTCCGTTCTAGCTGGCACAACATAACAGATAGTAACAGCAAATACCAAGGACATAATTCTGCCTAGCAAGTTATAAATAGACTGCATGCTTCCAAAAAATACACCAGTTCTCTTCCCAAAAGTCTCAACAATCCCAGCACTGCTTAAAAACCAAAGTTTAAGGCCTCCTTAGAGATGGAAGGCAATCTTTCAGCTGTGAGCTCCAGAACAAGACTTAAACACAATAGGGTAAACATGAAGAGCCGCATTCATGGCATACGCTAGCGTAATATTAGCCCCCGAAGGCCTGAGAGGCTCTGCCCCTGCGGCCTTGCTAGTGGCAGCCCTCGTGACCTCTGTCTTGGGCCTTCCTCAGCAGACGTTCCACGACCGTAGCACCGTCAGTCAACTTCCTGGGGTCTCTATGACATCACACTTCACTTAGCCACCTTTTGGGGCTCCCAGCAAGGACTCCGACTCTGTTGAGTGCTGCACAGCACCCCAGGCCTTCCTGTGCAGAATAGGCAATACCAAGATCCGCTGCTAGTACCCTCAGCGGCCGGGCCCACTTAGTCAATGGCTGCACTGACCTCTGAGTGACTAGATGGGTCACTATAGTGAATGGATGCCGGGGAACCAACCTCTTAGGCAGCCTTGAATCAAGAGAGCACCCTAGCAAGCTCTTCTCGAAGCAAACTCTTTCGGACCAGTTTACATGTTTACCTCCTCGAATCTGGGATGGGTGGGGTGTGGCCAGTGCTTGAGGTACCCTCGGGGCAGCTTTCCGGTCCTCCTGGTACAGCATACTTGGCATCAATTTAAAAGCACTAAGGTCTTCAGCCAACCGTCTTTGGCTACAACGTTACGTGGATTTTTTTCTGGACAAACTGTTTTTCAAATCTTTCCACTCTCCTTTATTGTAAATAAGCCCCACAATACTTTCTTTTAATATCCATGCTGATTATTGGTTCCTCGTTCTGTCTAAATCCACTTCGTAGCAAATCAGTTACCAGTCCTGTTAAATATCCCTTCTACATATCTTAAAGTCATTTTTCCTCCCCTACCAGCACCACTACTGAAACTCACTCCCTTGCCTTTTCTTTCACCCACTCTACTAAGTTAGCCTTCCTGACCATCCTACTGCCAAAAAAACTTTGAAAATTCTACTTCTAAATGTTATATATATATATATATATATATATATATATATATATATAGTGAATATAGCAACAAAAACCCACTCTTCAGTTTTTTAACTGTTTCAACTTTTGAGGATAACATATAAAACAAAAGGAAATTTAAATTTATCCCCACTAAAAAATTTTCAGACGGTAAAATATCCAAAAGAATCACAAAGGTGACATTTAGTAAGTTTTGCCATGGGGGGAAATCAGGAAACGCTACTCTGAATGAGGGCAGAAACAACTGCACTTTTGAAAACCTTCATGTTAAAATATTTAGGTAATTCAATAGTGACATATTAGAATAAAAATAAAAGACCAATTAAACATAATAACCCAGAGCATACAAGGTACAACAGAAGCAAAGACAGTATTTTCCAACTTAATGATCTACACAGTGTTTTTAGGTTTTTGATAGAAATTATACTAATCTTATAGAGTTATATTGGCAAAATAATCACCTTTACAATGGTGAATAATACAAATACTGGCTTTAATATGTCTCTCCACTGACTGGGATTCTTTCATTTCTTTAATTAGCATTTTAAACACTAAGACCCTGTGCATGATTTGATATATTTATATCAAAGTATTTAATTTTAACTTTGTAAGTATGCTTAGAATGTCCCATATCTCTTTAAATAGTAAATTACATAGTCATAATCACTTAAGCAATCATTCTAGTGTGCTTAATGTGAATATTTTGACTTGTAGATGCTCTAGTAAAATATACAAAATTGTTTTGCGTGTATATTTTAAGTTATATGTACTACATTGTGGTACTCTCCATCCACTTTTTTATTTTATCACTCTGTTGTTAAAGTCTATTCCTGCCAATATGTACACAGCCAGCATATTATTCCTAAAGATGCATCTGCTTCCACAAGTCATATGCATATTTCCCTTCAATTACAGGTATCCTGATTGACTCAACAGCCAGTTATTATAACAAATGCTATTAAAATGATTTTACCTGTTCCTTAATAGTCTCTAACAAAAGCCCGATATATATTGCCAGAAGATAACACACATATAACTAAGTGCTACCTAATTGCTTTCCAGAACAGCTGCACAAATTATTAAATGTATTCTTAATCTACTTTCAAAATATATGGCCTCATTTAAATAAAGTATGCATTGAATATATTGAGTAGGAGTTGCTACATGCATTAGATAATTTAAATCTACTACAAAAAAATTTATAATAAAAGTAGATTAAGTAGTTGTTCTAGATCATCCTAAAGAATTGTGGTGACACTATTGCTAGAAAAATCAGCATAATAAACACAGATTAAAAACTCTGAATGTCATCATCACAAGTACTTTCCCTTCTTGAACCTACAGGTAGCTCTGCTCCATTCTTCTGAGTGCATTGCAGAAGGGGATTCCTGAAGCATGCTTTCCAGAGACTTTCAGTGTCTAATTTTCTCCACAGAGCCTTTTCTGGAATAAAGAGGAGATCCTCTACATTTTGTAGAGATAAGTGATAATGATAATTTGTGTTTCCACAACTCAGAAAAGCAACTATCCTATAACTACAAGGTTTATGAATAACAATGATTAGGAATATTTCAACCTAAATAAAAACTGTCTCAATGAACACTGGCATTCACCAAAATTTAATAAATCTTGTTAAAAGTTATGCCCTATGCTATTAAAGCCAATCACATTGTTCTGAGGGCTACACAGTTACTCACACAGTCCTGAGATGGACAAAGGTAAAACCAGGAATTCTGTCTAATAACTCATAAGTGCAAAATCTAAAGGCTTGACTTTGTTAAGATGTATCAACATAAACTATAAACCTCTTTGAGAGTGATCAGAAAGAATAAATGGTATCAAATTTAAAAGCATTTTATATAATAAAATATTCTCATTTGGGACCAATAATAAGATGAGTGCATTCGTGAAGCCAGAGGTTGAGCAATTTCCCGTGGACTCTGCGCACTGCGTCATTATCAGCCAGCCAGCCTCTTAATTTGGATTCTTGTGTTGGTTTTAGTTACAATGACAGTCAAAACATTAAATTAACATTTAGCGAAATGATATTGATTTAATTACCAGGCAAGCAAAACAAATGCACGATTCAAAATGAGATGACTACTATTATTTGCCAAATAATTCCCTCAGCGACTTCCCTTTTCCCACGGAGGGTATTGTCAGCCACAGCCCAGGCCCTTCCCAGCGGCTCCTGGCAACTCTGCTCAGCACAGTAACTCAAGGATGGAGCTAGGAGTGTGCACCACCAGGCCCTTCTCCACCCACCCTGCAGCGCCTCCACTAATGTCACAATTGATATCGTACAATTCCTCATAGCACATTTACAATGAAGACATTAAACACTTTCTGTTTTAATATCTATTAGGTAGGAGGAACAAATATACTCCATGAATGAAGGAAGAAGAACTAGCAGGCCGGACCTAACCTCCAGCAGCTGCGGCCTACAGGAGGACACTGCTATTACCCCATTATATAAGGTGGGAAACTGAGGCCCAGAAAGCAAGTCTAAACCTGGGATCCAAGCTCAAACTCTCATGTTACAGGGCCCTGTTCTTAAACTAAGGGTTTTTCCTCTGCCTATCCAATCAGAAGTGTTTTCCCACAGTAAGACATTTGTCTTATAATGGAGTCTATTCAATGTATTCCTGCTTAGAGAAAGAATTATTGAATATATTTTCCAAGTTAATATTCAAGTCAAGTTTATACCCTGAGGGGAAGAAGTCAAATAAATAGTACAAGAGAACAATATCCTTTAAGGTGCAAAGGTTCAATTATCTTTGTTTATACAAAAGTTTGCCCAAGGCAGAATTACTCTGGAATAAAAAAGCACAGCATAGCTCTCCAACAATTACCTTTTATTTATTTACTATTATAACTCTGGATCTTGAGGTGCCATTTCAAGCCCTCTGCCTTCTGCATAAAAGCTACAGCATCTATATTCCATTTATTGCTAGATATATTTTATGCTAAAAGCATAGAGTTATGCATGGGTAATTTCCCATCATGAACAGCTATATTGAGGAATAGTTATAAAATTGAAACCCTCTATTTGTGAAAAGAGAGGTACCTTATTTTCCATTACATCTTATCACTTTGTCAATTGAGTATTACAGATGATGCTATAATATGTTCGTCTTAATCTAACATTCCCTCGGGGCTACAGAATAAAAGTTTAAATATTAAAACCATTTCCACATCTTTAACATGATAGTTTATAAGAAATTAGGTCATTTAAAAATTTTTGTCTTCACAATAATGTAGGTCATAAAAACTATAGTTATTTCTATTAAATGAAAGGTTAGATTAAAAATGTATAAATGACTGATAAATACTAAAATTTTGTAAACAAAAAGTAGCTTGCTTTAAATTTATATAAAGATAGTAAATATGTTCTTGATGTTATAAAAATTACCAAGATTTCAAAATTGAGTCCCAAGTGCTTTCAAGCTCTTACTGTTACTGACTGATAAAGAATTTCAACAACAACAAAAAGAAAGATTGGGGGACTGAAGGAATGGCACAGTGGTTAAAGCACTCATCTAGCAAGCACAACCACATAAGCTGGGCGTGGTGTCGCAAGCCTGTAATCCCAGCACTCAGGAGGCTGAGGCAGGAGGATTGCCTGAGGCCAAAGTGTGTTCAAGACCAGCCTGGGCTACAGAGCAAGACCCTGTATCAAAAATATTTTTCAATTTTAATGTAACTATGTTATTATTTAATACAAAGTTCTCACATACCAATAATTTTGAGCCAAGTTACTATTATGCAATTTTATTCAATATTATTTCATTATATGCATTCTTCCTTTATTTTGTCTAAAAATTTCATTTAAGTTTATTTTGTTGTGTATTAATTATTTCATTAAAATTCCCTTCACTTTTAAATTATGTTATTGGGAATATATTTCATTGTATAGAATCAATTTTTTTACTAAAATTAATTTTAATATCTATTTCATTTTAGAAGGAACATTAGAGCCACACAGTAGAATGGCGTTTGACATCTCCTTGATCTTCCAGACCATCTCTCTCTTAACCTATGTCAAAGCTCTTCTTTTATTTAACAATCAAGTACTGTCTCCATCACACAAATAAGTTTCTTCCTTTCATTGAGAACTCTGGGAAAGAGGTCACAAACTGCATCCTTGAACAGACTCAAAGATTCCAAAATCCACACAGAAAGTGGTGCCAGCACCACGGCTTCTGTACATGCCCTATATATCAGGCACTCTTTGTCCATTGCATCACTCTCAGGTCCTATTGGCTTCAGTTCTTTTCCAACTAAGACCAAGACCTACCATGGTTAGGCATGCAAAATCTGACCATTTCTTATCAACTTCACTGCTGACATCAGGGTCTAAATCCCCAGGTTGTCTTTTCTGAATTACTGTAATAATCTCCTAACTGGGCTTCTCTGATCCAGTATGTCCCCTATACACACTGGTCTAGAATACTGGCTAGATGATTACTTTTAAATCAAGCTAAAATGATGGAAAAAAAAGCTTCTCATTTTCAAAGAAAAGCCTAGAAAGCCCACCTGATGTGCTCCCCTTGGCCTCTGATATCCTTTCTAATTATCCACACAAATGGCGCCACCTTGAATCAATAATGCTCAGTGAAATGGACCAAATACAAAAGATTGACTAGAGACGTGTGTCCCTCTTATGAAATCCACATAATAATGGCATAAAGTCCCCAGCATGTGTAACAGGGTAAAAAGAGTGGCAATGGTCAGCTAGGAAAGGAGCGAACCACTGAAAAGGGGACAGACAATGATGTTCAATGATTCCCCTAACCCCACGTCTCTATGTGTTATTGAATTTGGAATTCATGCGTGAACAATATAAATGTATATACATACAATTAGACAAGAAGAAAGCTAAAATTGCATAACAATTTTTAAATTCCTGAATAATGTAATCATGTGCCCTTCAACGTATTGAAGTCTGAGGTTCATTTGAAGTTTTTGATTACATAATTTCTGATTTGTATGCTTTTAAGTCATTGCTGCCTTCTCCATACTCATTATTGTTCAAATTAAGACTTTCAAATAATAAAGCCGAATCTCAAAAGAACAAAAATGAGGCATGTATACGTATGCAATGGAGTAACATGTAACCATTAAGAACAAAATCATGCATTAATAAAAAAATTGGAATGAGAGATCATCATGTCAGGCAGTTGCAGGAAGACAAGAACCACACACTACCGTAATATGTAGAGGACAGGCAACGTGAACGTAAAGGAAAGCTATAGAGGGAGGGAACGGGGATTGAGTGATGAAGAAATGAAGTTCTCAGAATACCGCAATGTTATTTTTTAATAAGTTACATTGGGCATTCAGCAGGAGTAAGTCATTCTTCCTAAAACCACTGACACAGTAACACAACTATCAAAAAACACTAACACAACTGTCAGAAAACACTAACACAACTGTCAAAAAAATGCTCTATCACAACAGCTGGTGAATCATGTGGTATGGTACATGAAGAAACACTTCAGTAAAGTTTGTCTGCACACCAAATTTATAATGGTGACACACTAGCAATTTTGGTAATAAAAATTATTACTCATTTTACTAAGATTTTATTCTTCACATAATATATAAGACTATTCAACTGATCACTTATTTTTTATCTTTGCATGAGCTGCTTATAAGTAAGGAAATAATGTACTTTCAATTTCAAAATTTTGTAAAGTACAGAAATATTAATTACTGTATGAAATATGACACAAGTTTATATACTTTTGACATCACTGCCACAGAAATCGTCAGGACACAAGGTCAGTGGAAAAGGCTGAACTAAGGAAAAACAATATAAATTTTATTTTTTATAGTCAGCAACTTTTAAATGATTGTTTGTAATGTGATGGTGTATAGAGTTGAATTTTTACAGTTCAAATATTAAATTATAAAATATGTGTCATACTGTTTGATAGTCACAACTTTCCCTAAACGTATATCTTCGAACAATATTTACAAAAATGCTTTCGTGAATCCGCTTAATTTTCTTCCTTACTTAGCCAAAAGGGGAAAATTTTTAAAACAAAATCTTAAATAAATCCTTGATTAATTTTACTGATAATTACTCTTTTTAGAAACTGACATTTTAAGATGAATAAGCTTTTTTAAAAAAGCAGATAATTGCTTATATCCCCTGATGGATTATTATTATAAAAGCTAGCGTTTGAAAATATCTAATAAACTCAATTAAATAATAAAAGACTACATAATTTGTTTGCATTCTATAAAAGAGCACTTTCTGTATGGTTATTGACCAGAAAAATTAATGCTCCTGAAATATCTATCAATTGAGTAGTCAGCTTACATTCCCCTTGAGAATCACATGGTGGTTATTTAATATTTCCATGTCAGATAGTAAGTGTGAGGAACCAGAAGACTGGGAAATACAGCATTAACATCCAATTTGAAAATATACATGATCTTTAAAATTTGTCTGTTTATCACTACCATTTTATAAAATGTATTTTATACATACATTGTAGATGAATATGATGCCTGTGCACACGTGCTTACAGAGCTGGAAATGAAGACAAGTCTTACTGAATCGACTTGACCGGAAACAAACAAAAACAAGTGAAAGCCACGTGATTGACAGCCTCAGAAAGTACAGAACTCAGGTTTCCATGAAAGGAAGAAAAAGTGAATTATTTTAGTGAAAATTTTAAGATTTGGTGATCCAAAATAATGCTTACACCTAGAGAAACATTTTTAAACATACATAAAGTATTCATAACCTGGGACCTATCCTCATAAAATAAGGAGCTGCATGTGAAAATATGCCAGTCTTCCCTAGTAATTAAGGAATCACACATTTGGAGAGCAAAATATCACTTCACATCAGTCAGCTCACCAAAACTTATAAAGCTTTGAGCAGCACCATATAAAAGAGATCTATGTACACTTGAGTTTATAGCAGTACAACTGATAATAGCTAAATCATGGAAGATGCCAAAATGTCCATCAATACACTGATGAATTTTAAAAAGGTAATATATACATACATACATACACACACACACATACACACACAAACAAAATGGAATACTACACTGCCGTAAAGATGGACAGACATGAATCATTTGTAGGTAAATGGATACAAATTGAAGTCATGGTTATGCTTAGGGAAGCATATCAGACTCAGGAAATTAAATGCTGCATGGTTTCTCAAATGTAAGAAACCAACATTATAAATAAATAAGAGTCTAAAGAGCAAGACGTTGGGAGTCAGGGTAGGGGATGATGGAGGCGTGAGAGGGCAAGGGAGGGAGTGGGAAAAGGAATAAGAAGGTGTGCCATACTTAATAGTATTATAAGCATCAAACTGTCAGGATTAAAGCACGTAAAAGTTTACTGTTTAGAATTCAATAAGAAATCAAAGTAAAACTGATCTTCTGTCTATTGTTAATTATTTTCATTATTGATAATATTTCATGTAAAGCAACCTTTATTTCCAGCTGAAAAGTAATTTAAGCTGATGCAACTTTCACCTAGAATACAGAAAAAATTACCCAGTTTTCATAATAAACAGGAGCCTGCTGACATAGATTCAAAAGAAACAATTTTTAGCATTTTACAGATAATGGACAGCTGGATATAGACCAATTGCATGGATAGCTGCTATATGAGATAATGCACTAAACCACACAGACTTGCAGAAGAAAAAGTATGATTGCATTCAGACTATTGGTGACAAATAATATAATGTAACTCGTTCCAGTTGATAAATCAATAAATAAATGCATGCTGTGAGTTTGAATGGAACAAGAGACTCCTGGAGAGGTCTCTGGTACATGGTAGAACTACATTCACCAGTGGATTAACTCACCAATGTTCACAGGTGAATATAGTCATAAGGGCTGGAGACCGTTGGCCATTAAGGTGCGCCTTTGGAGGGCACCTTCCCTACTGGAGCAGGGCAGCCCCCCCCCCCCCCACACACACACACTCTCTCTCTCTCTCTCTCTCTCTCTCTCTCTCTCTCTCTCTCTCTCTCTCTCTCTCTCTCTCTCTCTCTCTCTCTCTCTCTCTCTGCAGCTGTCCTCAAGGGTGCTTTGCTTCCCAGCCGCCAGCCATGAAGTGCATCTTTGGTCTACCATTCACCTGTACCATGTGTCCCACCTTCGAGCCAGCTGACTATGGACTGAATTGCTAACCTATGAGCCAAATTAAATTTCTCCTTTAAGCTGTAGGCAATGGGCATTTTGTATTAGCCACAGGAAAACCCACTAATATGTTAGCACATGAGAAGTCTGTTACAGCCAGTAAAATAAAATAGACTTAATAGTTGGACCATGAGCAATTTAAGTACTCAAAATGCTGGTGCCTAGTAAGTACTCAACAGATGTATGAAAGCATTAACAAAGGCAAGGGAGAGAGAATGGGGGGAAATAGAGGGAGAGTGAGAAAAGGGAACCTCTCATTTTTGTCCTGTAATGTCTTCTTGCTAAGTTTCATGCATTTCTTCATTCATTCAGGAATTTCATTTGCTAAATATCTATTACATGTGCTAGACATAGAAACAGACAAGCCTCCTAAATACAGCCCGCTTAAGGTTTCCTGTTCTCTTAACCTTAAGGGATTTTTCTTAATCAAGTCATTTGCAGTGTGAGGAAGAACATTACTCCATTCTTCCTTGCACATTCTGCTATTCCATGGGATAAAAGTACATATATGTATCTCTAAATCACACATGAAGTGAACAAAGTAACATTAATGTATTCTATGTTTAATATAACACTTCTCTAAATCTATTTACCCTTCTGTACGTGAAGATATTCAATATTAACCACATTCTTCTGTCACGTAGAATGCATTCTTTAGTGCTACAGTAGCTATTCTATACCTCCCGGCTTCATAACAGCTAGTATCTGTGGACACTATGGAGGAAAATCCATGAATTATATTCATACTTTCATTTTCATTTCACTTGCTTTTTAAAATATTAATTTTGAACTTATTCTTATTTCATTAAAAATAAGAATGTGCACTTACTAAGTGTCTTCATGTTTTAACCTAAAAGGACAAGCTCACTGGTATAGTTTGGATTCTGGGTGTCCACCAAAAGCCTCAGGTATTTGAAACTGTGTGTTATTGGGAGGCAGAGCTTAGGTGGAAAGGGAGGGTGTGTGAGGTTGACCCAGAGGCGTGGTACCAACTTGGGGGGGGGGGCGGGGGAGGGAGGTATCAGGGCAGAGAGTGCAGGTGTTGGTTATTGACTTGTGGACCAGAAAACGAGGGGAGGGCACCCACCTTTCATGAGGGGGCCAACTAGCAGCTCTGAACTAAGTAAAGGCATAAGAAACATTGTTATAGCTTCTTCCTGGGAACAGCTCTAGCCTAGTCAGTCTGCAGATTTCACTTTGTTCCCA